>JAAAKG020142388.1:0-11621 GCA_010014905.2 Druon quercuslanigerum
TGGTTACAAATTCTTTTTTTTTAATTCAACTGTTTGTTTAAAAATTAATTTTGTGGGTTAAAAATACAACAATGTATAAAAAAGATCAACTATTTTGTTAAAAATGTAATTATTTAGTTATAGAAATTTAACTATTTAGTTAAAAATTTATTTTTTTGGTTGAATTCAACTGTTTTTGACTTTTAAAAAAAAATTTATTGTAAATTTAGATTTTTGAAAAAATGGAAACTACTTCTTGCAATATTTAATTTATTGCTTTCAGATTTAAATATTTTATTAAAAATCTGTTGTTTTTTTTGGTTAAAATTTAATTTTTTCGACTGAAAACTTTAATTTTCGATTTTTTTTTAAAGTTGAACTACTTAGTTCAACATTTGTTGCCTGAAAATTATTTTTTTAAAACTGAAATTGGTTGACAGTTTTGCAAAAAAATAAACTATTTTGATAAAAATCAATTTTTGGTGACAAATTCTTTTTTTTTTAATTCAACTTTATGATTGGAAATTCTTTTTTTTTTAAATTCAATATTTTGGTTAAAAATTAATTTTTGTGGGTTAAAAATCCAACAGTGTATTGAAAAGATCCACTATTTTGTTGAAAATGTAATTATTTGGTTATAGAAATTCAACTATTTAGTTAAAAATCGATATTTTTTTTAATTGAACTGTTTTTGATTTAAAATGAAATAAAAATTTTTGTTGTTAAATAAACTACTTGACTAAAAGTTGAACCACTTTGTTCAAAATTAATTTTGTTGATTAAAGATTTAATTATTTTGTTGAAAATTCGTTTTTTTTTAATTTAAAATTAGTTTTTTTATCTGAAAACCAATTTTTCTTGAAAATTGATCTTTATTTAGTTGAAAATTCAACTAATAAATTTTTTATTTATTTTTATTAATTTTATTAATTATTTATTCATTGTTTGAAAATAAATTTTTGTGGTTAAAAATAGGGCGACGTATTTTTTGAGCGACCCCGAAGTCAGATAATAGACTAAAAGGGATGTGGATCAAAGTTTAAGAAGCTCAAAGTTCAATTTAGTTATCGACTTCTAATTCTGTTTGGCTGTCCCGAGAAAACTTTTCACCCTCAGTGCTTTCCTCTGCTTGTAATTGAAGAATTACAACAAATAACTAGACACCCAAAAAAAATAGGAATTTTTCCAAAGAGCGAAAAAGCATTTTATAAAAGCCAAAAAGGTTGATAAAATAAAGTTATCCAGCTTCAAAGAAATCTAAATGGAATTTGAGAATCTCAAAGTGAAACTAAACGAAAATTGAAGAAGGCTTAGCTGCGGATTGCGATAAAAAATTCAGTTTTAATCAAGCAATAAAATAAAAATATGTTTCGGGGATATTAAGTTTCTGAATACGGATAAACGAAGTTTATTTAAGAATTTGAGAATCTCAAAGTTAAACTAAACAAAAATTGAAAAAGGTTTGGCTGCGGATTGCGATAAAAAATTCAATTTTTAAACAAACAATAAAATAAAAATATGCTTCGGAGATATTAAGTTTCTGAATACGGATAATCAAAATTTATTCAAAAAACGTTATCAAATTTAAAAAAAAAGTTGCAATCTGCAGCAAAGCCTTTTTCTATTTTTGGCCAGCGTCACTTTGAGATTCTCTGCTTCCTCCTCCACTTCCTCAAACGCAGATAACTTTATCAATTGAAAATTTCTAAATAATTTTTTCCGAAAAAAACCATTTTCGATAAAGAATGTTGCTTATCTTGAGGCCATGTAGGAGAAAAGATTGTAGTCGAGATCAGTAACTTGTATAGTCGACTCGAATGAACGTCCTTCGTTCTCGAAAGTCTATCGCGATGTCTAGCAACCTTCCGAACTTTCTTCGACTTATTTCGATTCAGCAGCGCGATTCGCTTCTTGGTTGCACCAAAAGTGGTTTAGAGTGGTTCATGAATATCGCCCATGCATTTCGCATAGAAATGGCAAAGCTCCTCTGTGAGAGAAACTTTGCCAACTTTTCTGCCCTGAGCTTTGATTTCGACTTTGCCATTACCAATCACACCTTTGAGCATCACTCTTCACTTCCACTGTATCTCCAGCGCTTCTCCTTTATAGAGGTCTAAAGGTGAAGTTCTATTGCATAATCGAAGAAAGGCATGAATCTCGTTTGACCTTTGACCCCACTAGATTCCTGAGTAGATGGATTTCTTAACACGGAACATTTTTCGAATATTAGGTCTAGAGGTCAGGGTATTTTTAGATTTTTTTTCGTGTTTACATTCTCATCCAAGGGGGCGTCTAGACATTACATAAAACTTTTTAAAATTTAAACTTTTTAAATTAATGTTACGACTTTTTGACCAGTGAAATGTCTGAAGTAAATATTTTTTTAAATATTGATTATTCATTTTTGTAAGTTGTTAAAAAATCTCTCTAGCTCCGCTGGGATCCGAACCCAGGCCTTTAAGATTTCCGGTCTGATGCTCTATCCACTAAACTATGGAGAGATTTGAATATTTTCGTCACAACCCTTACAAGTTAAAATCGGATGTCATTAATTATACTTGTCAGATTAATTTGAATCATCCAACACATGAGAGTGATTTTATTATTTGATGTTATGATTTTTGGACGAGCGAAATGTAAGAAATAATGCGATGTTAATGTTTTTTTTTCTACGTGATCTAAAATAAATATTTTTTAAGTATTGATCCTTAATCTTTATAAATTGTGAAAAAGTATCTCTAGCTCAGCTGGAATCCTAACCCAGGTCTTTCAGATTTCCGGTCAGAGGATCTATCCACTAAGCTACAAGGAGACGAGAATATTTTCTTTACAACCCTTAGAAGTTGAAATCCGAAGTGATTCATTATAATTGTGAGATTAATTTTATTCATCTAAAACATAAGTGATTTTATTATTTGATGTTATGCTTTTTGACCAACGTCTACGTGGTCGAAAATAAATCTTTTCTAAGTTTTGATTCTTAATTTTTATAAATTGCAAAAAAGTATCTCTAACTCCGCTTTAATCCGAACACAAGTCTTTGAGATTTCCGGTTAGAGGCTCTATCCACTAAAGTAATGGAGATATGAGGATATTTTCTTTAAAACCCTAAGAAGTTGAATTCGGACGTCATTAATTATATTTGTAAGATTAATGTTAATCATCCAACGCATGAGAGTGATTTTATTAACTGGTGTTATGATTTTTGGACCAGCGAAATGTAATCATTAGTGTAATTTTAATGTTTTTTGTCTACGTGGTCTAAAATCAATATTTTTTTTTTATTATTGATTAAAAACTTTTCTATGTTGTGAAAAAAACTCTCTAGCTCCGCTGGAATCCGAGCCCAGGTCTTTCAGATGTCCGGTTGGAGGCTCTATCCACTAAGCTACGGAAATACGAGAATATTTTCTTTACCACCCTTAGAAGTTGAAATCCAACGTAGTTCATTATAATTGTAAGATTAATTTTATTCATATAACACAGAAGTGATTTTATTATTTGATGTTATGTTTTTTTTTACAAGCGAACTGTAGTAAATAATGCGATGTTAATGTTTTTTGTCTACGTGGTCAAAAATAAATATTTTTATAGCATTGATTATTTGTTTTTATAAGTTTTTAAAAAATCTCTCATGCTCCGCTGGAATCCGAACCGAGGTCTTTCAGATTTCCGGACACAGGCTCTATCCACTAAACTACGGAAAGACGAGGATATTTTATTTACAACCCTTACAAGTTGAATTCCGACGTCATTCATTATACTTGTAAGATTAAATTTATTTATCTAATACAGAGGTGATATTATTATTTGATGTTATGACTTTTTTATCAACGAACTGTACTAAATAATACGATTTTAATGGTTTTTGTCTGCGTGGTCTAAAATCAAAATTTTTTAGTATTCATTCTTAATTTTTATAAATTGTGAAAATGTATTTCTAGCTCCGCTGGAATCCGAACCCAGGTCTTTCAGATTTCCGGTCAGAGGCTCTATCCACTAAGCTATGAAAATACGAGGATATTTTGTTTGCAACCCTTAGAAGTTGAATTCCGACGTAATTCATTATCATTTTAAGATAAATTTTATTCGCCTAATGCAGAAATGATATTATTATTTGATGTTAAGGTTTTTTACCAGCAAAATATAATAAATAATACGTCGTTAATGTTTTTTGTCTACTTAGTCTATAATCAATATTTTTTTAGTATTGATTATTAATTTTTATAAGTTGGCAAAAAACTTTCTAGCTCCGCTGGGATCTGAAAATCAGGTCTTCCAGCTTTCGATCAGAAATTCTATCCACTAAGTTACGTTCAGACGTGAATGTTTTTCTTTACAACCCTTAGAGGTTGAAATTCTAGGTAATTAATTATAATTGTAAGATTAATTTTATTCATCTAACACAGAGGTGATTTTACTAATTACTGGTATGACTGTTAAACCAACGAACTGTAGTAAATAATACGATGTTAATGTTTTTTGTCTACTCGGTCCAAAATAAATATTTTTTAAGTACTGATACTTAATTTTTATAAATTGCGAAAAAGTATCTCTAGTTCCGCTAGATTCCGAACCCCGGTCTTTCAGATGTCCGGTCGGAGGCTCTATCCACTAAGCTACGAAGAGACGAGAATATTTTATTTACAACCTTTAGAAGTTAAAATCCGACGTAATTTATTATAATTGTAAGATTAAGTTTATTCATCTAACGTATAAATGATTTTATTATTTGATTTTATGATTTTTTGACCAATAAACTGTAGTAAATAATACGATGTTAATGTTTTTTGTCTACGTGGTCTAAAATCAATATTTTTGTAGAATTATTTCTTAATTTTTATCAATTATGAAAAAGTATCTCTAGCTCCGTTGGAATCCGAATCCAGGTATTTCAGATGTCCGGTCAGAGGCTCTATCCACTAAGCTACGGATAGATAAGGATATTTTCTTTACAATCCTTAGAATTTTAATTCCGACGTAATTCATTATAGTTTTAAGATTAATTTTACTCATCTAACGCACAAATGATTTTATTATTTTATGTTATGATTTTTTGACCAACGAACTGTAGTAAATAATACGATTTTAATATTTTTTGTCCACTCGGTCTGATATAAATATTTTTTAGGTACTGATACTTAATTTTTATAAATTGCGAAAAAGTATCTCTAGCTATGCTGGCATACGAACCCAGGTCTTTCAGATTTCCGGTCAGAGGCTCTACCCACTAAGCTGCGAAGAGACGAGAATATTTTCTTTACAACCCTTAGAGGTTGAAATCCGACATAAATCATTAGAATTTTCAGATTAATTTTATTCATTTAACGCGGAAATGATTTTATTATTTGATGTTATGGTTCTTTGACCAGGAAAATATAATAAATAATACGAAGTTAATGTTTTATTCTGCGTTTTCTAAACTAAATTTTTTTTAGTATTGAATATTAATTTTTATAAAATGTGAAAAAACTCTCTAGCTCCGCTGGGATCCGAACTCAGGTCTCCGGATTTTGGTCAGAGGCTCTATCCGCTAAGCTACGGAAAGACGAGGATATTTTCTTTACAAGTCTTAGAATTTTGATCTTGACGTAATTCATTATAATTTATAAATTGATTCTATTCATCTAACACAGAAGTGATTTTATTATTTGATTTTATGGTTTTTTGTGTAACGAACTGTAGTAAATAATACGATGTTAATGTTTTTTCTCTACGTGGTCTAAAATAAATATTTTTGTAGTATTGATTCTTAATTTTTATCAATTGTGAAAAAGTATCTCTAGCTCCGCTGGAATGCGAATCCAGGTATTTCAGATATCTGGTCGGAGGCTCTATCCACTAAGCTACGGAGAGACGAGGATATTTTCTTTACAACCCTTAGAATTTTAATTCTGAAGTAATTCATTATAATTGTAAGATTAATTTTACTCATTTAACACATGAGTGATTTTATTATTTTATATGATGGTTTCTTAACAGCATATTACTTACTACATTTCCCTAGTCAAAAAACCATAAAATCAATCAATAAAATCACTCTCATGTATTAAATGATTAAAATTTTCTTGCGAGTATAATGAATAACGTCGAGATTCAACTTGTAAGGGTTGTGATCAAAATATTCTCGTCTCTCCGTAGCTTAGTGGGTAGAGCTTCATACCGTAAATATGAATGACCTGGGTTCGAGTCCCATCGGAGTTAGCAAGATTTTTTCACAATTTTTTTTTCTCTTGAAAATTCTACATTTTAGTAGAATGCTAACCTTTTTTTTGAAAATTTTTGTTTCTTTGTGTTGAAGAATAATAATTTTAGTTGAAAATTAATCTTTTTGGTTAAAAAATTTGACTATTCTACTAAAAATAGTGTTTAAAAAAAATTAATTGTCTAGAATTATATTTATGATTCGGAATTTATCTTTTTAAGTTAAAAATAAAATATTTGGCTTTCAATGAAAAATGCATTTTTTGAAGATTCATTATTTGCGTTGAAAATTCAAATATTTGATCTCCAACGGAACAGTTTTGTTGAAAATTCATATTTTTTGGGTGGAAACTCAACTTTTTTTAGAGAAATTTAAACTTCTGGTTAAAAATCAAACTATTTATTTAAAACTTTAGTTATTTTGTTAGAAATTCTTTTTTATTTTATTTTTTCTAGCAATTTTTCTTTATAAGTTGAAAATTAAATTTCTTTGTAAAAGATTGATTTATTTTGTTGAAAGTGTCTTTTTCAAGAAAATTAATCTTCTAAGTTAAAAATTTGTTTTTTTGTTGCTTATAATTGGTTATAAAAACTAAAAAATTAACAATTTCATCTTTGATTGAAAAGTGATCTTCATAGTTGAAAATTTAACTATTTCGTTAAAATTTCATCTTTTTTATATCAAATTAACTTTCTGCTTGAAAATTCTTCTCTTTGGGTTTAAAAGTCAAATGTTATTTAAAATATTTCGACTTTTCAACTTGAATGCTTAACTATTTTGATATTGAAAATTATTTTTTAACTGAAAATTTAACTATACAATTTTTCGTTGTAAACTTATTTTTTTCTTAAAAATTAAACTATTTAGTTTAAAACTCATGGATTTCATTAAGACTTCGTCTTTTTTATAAAATTAATTTTTTTGTTTTAAAATCCAGATATTTTGTTTAAAATTTATTTATTTCGTTAAAGTTTACGAGTATAAAGTCTTTTAAAAAAATAACTAGGCTCATAACTTCTGTGCTGAAAATGGCTTAGTCCCAGCTCTTTAAAAAAAATTCTTTTTAAAATGCTGCTAACAAAAGTCTTTTGTAAAATAAAAACTCGGAAATTTTCTTTTAAAATTAGTTCAGTGACATTTCCTCCACGCTTAAAAAAAATAGACTACTTTTAATTCAAAGATAATTAAAATTCTTTCATAAAAACTGGCGGTGTGAGACAACGGGTCGGTAAAATGTGAAAGCCTTCAAAAAAAAAAGATAAGCTGAATGGTCGAGATTAAAAATTTTAATGTTAATTAAAACTAAACTCTTTATAAATAAATTTTTAAAAGTATTGACTGCAGATTATACATTTTGTATATAGATGAAATTATTTATAAATTTTAAACTCCTCTAATGTTGTGACCTAATTCAACATTTTAAAGATTATATAAAAAAATTTCAAACACTTCTTTCATTCTTTGGAATCTTACAAAATGTCAAAATAAACAACAAACAAAATACAAATTTCGAACAAATATTTATATTCTATATTTATTTTATTATTTTTTTACAGCTTATATAAATATCTTTTTTGAAGATTCTTGAGAATATTCGAAAAATATTTTGAAAAGCTAAATATTCGAAAATTTTAATTTAAAAAATATGACTTGCATCCAAAAAATATTTTTGCAGGCCAGAATAAAAAAAATTCAGGCACATTATAATTTGAAGCAACAATTTGGAATATAAACAAAATATATCAAATAAATAATTAAATAATGTGTTAAATAATAAAATAATTAAAAATAAATATTATATAAATATAATTTTCCTATGTTTCTCGAGAAAATTCTAACCAAATTTTAAATATATCAGATATGTGGCAAAAGTATCTAGAATATTTCTAAGAATTTTTTTTTTTACAAGATTTTAGGAAAAATTTAATTATTTTTAAAAGATATTTAAGACTTTTTGACGCATGAAAAAAAATTAAGAAAATGTTATAAATTTTCGGAAATCATTCAAAGTTTTAAAATATTTTTAACCTGTTCAAAGTCCCAACAATTACTAAATATATTTCAAGCTGATTTAAAATCTTCAAAAGCTTCAAAATTTTATTTCGCAATCTGCATAAATCTAAATTTTTTCAGTATATTGAAAATTTTTAAAAGCTTCTAAATGTTTTTTTAAATTATTTAAATCTTCACTATAAATTTGAATGAAAAATTATAAAATTTGCTTGAATCTTTCTTATTTTTTGTTGGCTATTTTGAAAATCTTTAAAATGTTTTGAAATCTTTTTAAATATTCTTTTAAGATAAACGTTCGAAAATAAACAATCAGTGAAAATTTTCCGGAAATCGAAAGAATTTTTTTTTATTTGATTGAAAAAGTTCAAAATTTCTAAAAAGCTTCTAATTTTTTTATTTTGTATCTTACGAAATGGGAAAAATTTTCATGGAAATCTTCTACATGCTTTTCAGAAATGTTAGGAAATCATTCAAAAATTTTAAATATGATTTAAAATAATTTCTTTAAAATAGTATTAAGAATTTTTTTAAGTTTTCCGTGAACCTTAAGAAAAATATTTATTATCTTAAAACATTTAAAAACCTTAAAAAGTTTTAAAATTTTTTTCGAAATTTTCAAAAATTTACATTTTATTTAAAATTGGTCGATTACCGGTATCTTGAATTTTTTATCGTTACCTAAAGTTTATAAAAGTTGAAAAATTATAATCCGGTATAAAAATATTTAAAACAGAATTATTTCCTGATATTGAAAAAAAGTATCAAACTTTTTTCTTTGATTAATAATGCTTAGAAACACTGAGAAAAATTGTTATTAATAAACAGAATTATTAATCTTTGAATTTTTATTTACTAAATTCATTGTGCCGAAAATTTCTAATCTTTAAAAAAAAATAAATGCATATAAATTTAAAAATATATGGTCAAGGAGTTATAAATAGAACCCTTTTTTCATTAAAAAAAATATTTTTCAAAATCTTAAGAACCGAATCTTGTTGCCCTTATTTAAAAAAAATCATGTACACTTTACATTTGTCTCATTTAAAAATGAAATTTTAGATTTAAACTTCCTTATTTGAAAATGGCATTTTACAAAATTCGAGAGCCTATTTTTAATTAAAAATATAAAAATTAAAAATACAGGGCAAACCTGCCTGATGTGGATAATAGAATCCACAGTTGGTAATCATTATTTAATATACTAAAATGTATAAAATAAATAATTTAATTAAATTATTAGTTATACAACTATGTGTTCATTAATTAAAATTATAATTAATTTTTTTCCCTTTATTTGTACTTTTAATTAATGATTATCCACTGTGGGTTGCATTATCCACTTTAGCAGGTGTTTTCCCTTACAACGGTTTTCAATTTGGTTAACTACCTTTTACAGAAGCAAATTTTAATGCATTATTACTTAATGGTATAATAATAATAATTTACCATTTGTAATACTAATTCAGTAATGCACTCAATTTTGCTCACTCTGCCGTTTCATAGAGTATTACTAAGTGCACATGAAGGTACTCAAAGGTAAAAGCTATAAAGCTGAAATGAATATACGCTTTGACCTTTCAATTCAGAAAATCAAAATTTAAAAATTGTCACATTTTCAAAAAATATTGGCTTTTTGAATTTAATTTTTGTTTGTAAAAAGCATTTAATAATAATAATTATTATTAGAAAATTCAATCATTAGCCATTTGATTATTAGTTAAAAAAGGTAAATTTAATTTTTAAAAATTATTGTAATTTATCAAATGTTAAAAATGTAAATAACACTTTTTCGGAATGAATGCATCTTGTAGTCTCGACGAAACATTTTACTTAGCTAGAGAGTTCATATTTCATACTGTGAAGTGAATGGGGTTCTTGTTTCTCATACATTCATATTCATTAACGAGATTTGAAATAATGTCAGTGCTAACAGTTATTAAATGCATTTTTCTTTTAATTGTGATTTCTTGTAGAACAGAAAAAAAAAATTTTTATACTTGAGGTATACTTTGAAATTATTTAAAGTTCTTAAATTTGTTTAGATTTTTTATAATAGATGTATTATACTCTAAGAATATAAATAAAATAGGAATGCATTATTGAAAAGATTTTTAAATCTATTAAAAAATTTAATGTTGAAGCTTAATATATTATATTACATTTTTTTAAAACAGTAGTTAGTAATTAATAAGTTTGAATTTTAAGCGTTTACAATTAAACCATTTCAAATTATGTGACATTATTGAAAAAGTTTAATATTTAAAATGGAATAAAAAGGAATTGAATTCATATAATTTCTGAATAAAATCGTTTAAAGTTCAATAATTTTACATTTAAACATTTTAAATCAGAAATTCCAAAAATCAGCTTATTATACAAAGTTTATGATAGACAGACTTATAGATAGTTTATGATAGACATCTTATGAGATATAGTTTATGACAGACAGCTTATGATGAACAGTTTATGATAGACATTTTATAATAGAAAAATTGATTGATAGACAGTTTATGATAGAAAAATAGACAGAAAGACCGATAGGCAGACAGCCATATAGAAAGTTTATGATAATAAAATAGACTGATAGAAAGTTTATGATAGGAAAATAGAAAGACCGACAGGCAGGTGCACAGATAGACAGTTCGTGATAAAAAAATAGACTGATAGACAGTTCGTGATAGACAGTTTATAATAAAAAGTTAATGATAGGTAGTTTATGATAGACAGTTGACCATAGAAAAACAGACAGGCTGATAGACAATTTACAATAGACAGCGTATGATGGATATTTTATGATAGACAGCTTATGATGAGCAGTTTATGATAGACAGTTTATGATAGATAAATAGACAGAATGGCCGATAGGCAAGTAGATAGATAGACAGTTCATGATAAAAAACTCGACTGATAGGGAGTTTAAGATAGATAGCTTATGATAAAAAGTACGATGATAGACAGGCTGATAGTTTATGATAGATCATACAAAAACAGACAGCCTCATAGACAGTTTGCGATAGACAGCTGATGATGAACAGTTTATGATAGACATTTTATGATAGAAAAATAGACTGACAGAAAGTATATGATAGAAAAATAGACAGAAAGACCTGTAGGTAGGTAGACAGACAGAAAGTTCGTGATAATAAAATAGACTGGTATACAGTTTATGATAGACAGCTTATGATAGACAGTTTATGGTGGACAGTTTATGATAGACAGTTGACCATCGAAAAAGAAAAATAGACAGACTTATGGACAGTTTAAGATAGACAAGTTACGATGGATAGTTTATTATAGACAGCTTATGATTAACAGTTTATGGTAGACATTTTATGATAGAAAAATAGACTGATAGAAAGTTTATGATAGAAAAATAGACAGAAAGTCCGATAGGCAGCTACACAGATAGACACTTCATGATAAA
>JAAAKG020142389.1:0-11620 GCA_010014905.2 Druon quercuslanigerum
TATATTTGGAAAATAAATTTGTTTTAAAAATAAAAAAGAAAAAAGAAATAATAGTTTAACTAAAAAACATGCTTTTATATCAGATCGAACTAAAAAGAGAAAAATAATTTTTAAATAATAAGATGTCCCAGCAGCAATAGAGAGTAAACTAACTCGATAAAATCAATTATTTTTAAGAGACTTTAAAATAGTAGTAAATTGATAGACAAAAAAGTTCTCATATAAAAAGCGTGGGGTGTTCAATGTCAATCGTTACAGATATTTCATTAGTAGCTCTTTAGACAACTTGTTTCGTTTTTCGCTTTTCGTGAATAACAGCCGGCATAATTGCTCGTTGTCGGCGCCGGCAAGATTATTCGTCGCCGGTGCCGGCAGTGTACACTCCACCTTTTAAATATTGGTATATAAATTTTTAATGTCTACGTTCTATTCTCCCTAGGATTAAAAAAAATATCGTGAAATTCCTCACTTCGTCTTCGTAAAACAATAGAAACAAAATTCACAGTTGTTAGTAAAGAATGATTGTTCTTCTTCTTTATTCCATAGGTGCACTTACAATACTGCCATACGTTTTTTTTAATTTTAAGCGTCACGTTATTCATAGGATTTAACAATATCATTACATCATGACATCATCACATACCATATTATCACAAAGACTTTCAAAAGAATATCGTGACATTCCTTTGAAGTTAGGAAAACAAATATTTTAAAATTAAAAATTAAAAAATGTACAAATAATTTAAAATAATAATTGTTTCCCTACATTGGGTTTGAGTCGTAACTTATGAAAAAAACATACAAGCAAAAATAAAGTTTGGGAAATAAACACTTGTTACATGAAATATTGTTTCTAAACTACACATTAATATGATTGTGAGAGTTCGTAGCGACGCAAAAAAAGAAAACATAAAAACGTAATCCATTGCGTTTACATGTCGGTAGTCCCTATTAAAATGGGTCATCCGGAAACATAATCCATTAGTATTAAGTGAATATGTGAAAAATACGCAACAATACTTCAATTTGTGTGATTACCTGAAACTAAATAAGGTCAGTATGAAATTGTACAACTTTTATAGGAAACAAAACCAAACATTATATCGCTGGTGTAAAAATTTCATTTACTGAAATATGACTTTTTCATATTTTTCCTTTCAGATTTTCATCGCAAATGACAATTTTAAATTACTATATTTGAAAGGCTATTCAATACTTAACCGGTACGTATGTTACGATAATTTTTGTTTGCAAGTACCATCCGTGGACAATTTTCGAAAGGGCTTTAGTGGGGCTCTGACCAGTGCCCCCTATCTGTAGTCGGGCGCTTGTGGGGAAAAATAGTCGGAGCCCATCTAGAACATAACGCTGAGGCTATGGGGACTCTAATAGGTTTTCTAGTGGGGTTCTTGTTAGGTCAGCCCGCCTACAACTCAATTAAAGAGAAGGGTCGCTGCAGGACTTCTATATAGGGCACTGTCACGCTACTAGCAGCTAGTACTTTTATCCGTTTATCATCATACGACTGTACGATATGACAATAGACGTATATACTGTAAACTGGCTCCGATTATTTTTTTCCACAAGCACCCGAATGCAGATAGGGGACACTATTCAGAGCCCCACTAGAGCCCTTTCGAAATTTCTGCACAGATGGAAGTTGCAAACAAAAATGATCGTAGCATAGGTACCGGTTAAAAAGTCTCGATACACCTAAATATCTCTCCAGGTAAATATTTTTTCAAAAAGGTCAAGTTCATTCTTGAAGTAACTTTTAACGAGGAATCCAGTGGTGACCTTGAATTTGACCTTGAACTTGATCTTCAAGGTTATTTCAAGATATTTAGGTGTGTCGAGACTTTTTGAACACCCTGTATAATATAATGTTTGGTTTTGTTTCCTATAAGAGTTGTACAATTTATACTGACCTTAGTTAGTTGCAAGTAATCAAACAAATTGAAGTATTGTTGCGTATTTTTCACATATTCACATAATACTAATGGATTATGTTTCCGGATGACCCATTTTAATAGGGACTACCAACATGTTAACGCAATGGATTACATTGTTTTGTTTTCTTTTTTTGCGTCGCTGCGAACTCTTGCAATCATATTAATGTGTAGTTTAGAATCAATATCTCATGTAACAAGTGTTTATTTCGCAAACTTTATTTTTGCTTGTATGTTTTTCCCAACGATTCGGAACAATCTATCCTTTTGATCAATGTTCAAACTTTACGTTCCACAAATCGGAGAATTAGACATTTTTTATACAATCATTAACTTTAAAATTTCATAGTATTAAGGTTATTTTTCATAAGTTACGAGTTGACTGAAGGTAGGAAAACAATTATTATTTTAAATTATTTGCATATTTTTAATTTTTAATTTTTAAATATTTATTTTTCTAACTTCAAAGGAATGTTACGATATTCTTTTGAAAGACCTTTTGATAATATGGTTTGTGATGATGTCATGATGTAATGATAATGTTAAATCCTATGAATAACGTGACGCTTAAAATTAAAAAAATGTATAGCAGTATTATAAGTGCACCTATGGAATAAAGAAGAAGAACAATCATTCTTTACTAACAACTATGAATTTTGTTTCTATTGTTTTACGAAGACGAAGTGAGAAATTTCACGATATTTTTTTTAATCTTGGGGAGAATAGAACGCAGACATAAAAAATTCATACACCAATATTTAAAAGGTGAATTGTACACTGCCGGCACCGGCGACGAATAATCTTGCCAGCGCCGGCAACGAGCAATGTTGCCGGCTGTTATTCACGAAAAGCGAAAAACGAAACAAGTTGTATAAATAGCTACAAATGAAATATCTGTAACGATTGACGTTGAACACCCCACGCTTTTTATATGAGAATTTTTTTGTCTATCAATTTACTATTATTTTAAAGTCTCTAAAAAATAATTGATTTTATCGAGTTAGTTTACTCTCTACTACTGTTGCGACAATTTCTTATGATTTAAAAATTATTTTTCACTTTTTAGTTCAATCTGATATAAAAGCATGTTTTTTAGTTAAACTATTATTTATTTTTTCTTTTTTATTTTGTAAACAAACATATTTTCCAAATATCTTGTATCAAATTGTGTTGTTGGGTTTCGAGCTAATGATTAGCCTCGGATGAGTCCCGTATCATTATTTTTCGTGTGGGAAATTTGCGCGCCTGCTGCCTTTCTTGCATATCGGGTAGCCGCTTCTCAGGCTCCCTCTCCGGAAAATTGATAAATCGCTCATCCTGATGATCCCGGTCCGGATAATGGGACAAAGTTTTTAAATGATTGTATTGTTATCGATCCTTCATGAGGCTGCAAAGTTTCATTTTAATCTGACATCTAAAAGTGTATGAAAAGAACGTTCGAAGATTTCGTTACATGCATAGACACATTCAGGTGAAGTTAAAGTACCTGAAAATATAATTTTCAATATTAAAAAACTACAAACCATTCTTTCAAACAACAAAAAATCTGTTAGCATTTATTGTTTTTTTTCTATCCCCAGCGTTATCGGTCCATTTCTATACAGGGTGTCTAAAAAGTCCCGGGACTTTTTTTTCAATGGTGACCTTCATTTTGACCTTGAAGTTGACATTCATGGCTTTTTGAAGGTCAACTTTGTTTTTTAAAATGGAAACCCCCTTTTTTACATCTGCAATCGATAGAGAGAAAAATTCTACGTTCAGGTACGTACCCAAGTCATAGGTCAAGTGTAACATCCAAGGTCAGTTAGAGGTTATTTGAAATTAACAAAGTTTTCCAAGAAGTCAGTGTAATTCCTGAAATAAATTTCAACGAGAAATTCAATGATGACCTTAATTTTGACCTTGAAGTTGACCTTCATGGCTTTTTCAAGGTCAACTTTGTTTTTTTTAAATAGAAACTCCCTTTTTTACATCTTCAAACGATAGAGCGGAAAATACTACGTTTAGGTATGTACCCAAGTTATAGGTTCAAGGTCAGTTAGAGGTTATTTGAAATTAACAATATTTTCCAAGACGTCAGTGCTATTCCTGAAGTAAATTTCAACGAGAAATTCATTGGTGACCTCTGTATTCATTTTGGTTACAGCGTTTTGAATATTGTAAAATCATAAGAAAATTTTTCATTAAAAGTTCCACGTGTTTTGGTGAGAGTGCTGTTCCTCCCCAAAGAGTTATACAGTCCTATACCGTTTTTCAAAACCTAAGTCAATACCTAAGGCGATACCATAAGTTCTATACCGTTTTTCCATACGAATATTACGAATCGAAACTAAATTTACGTATTACGAGTACATATTTACTGTATTTCGCTGAAAGATTATTATGGCGCAAGCTAAACTTTCGGAACGAGAGAGGGTATCTGTATTAATTATGCGTGGTTGGGGAGATCGTGTTCGATCTTATGATCAAGTTCGTTTTCTTTTTAGTCGTACTTTTCATAATGGAGAAGGGTTAAATCCTGTCTCAAAATCAACAATTGAAAGAACTGTAAAGCGCTATGAATTATGGATCTATCAAGGACCTCAGAGAATTGTTCGGCCAAAATCTACAGGACCTGAGGAGATGCATATGGACATAGCCCAAGCATTTGTTGAAAACCCACACCTTTAGTTTACGTCGAGCTAGTGATGAGCGTGACGTTGCTCCTGAGACAGTGCGCAATATTTTAAAAAGCATTAATTTCCATCCTTACAAAGTTTATCTGGTACAAGAGCTCAATGAAGACGATCGTCCTAGTCGGGTTGAATTTTTTGCAATTATGTTGGAAAGAATTGATAGAGATCCTCTTTTCTTGTACAAAACAGAATTTTCAGATGAAGATTGGTCCGACACAAATTCTGATTGGATGTTGGAGAGTCACGCACAATATCCACAAAAGATTAATGTTTGGGCCGGTATCTTGAATGATACATTGATAGGCCCTTTCTTCATCGATGGTAATTTCAATGCCCTTGCATATGAAGAGCTTCTCAGAAACCAAATTGTACCAAGAAGAAGGGAGATTACAGGCGATAATTTTCAAAACATTTGGTTCCAGCAGGACGGAGTAGCGGCTCCGTCCTGAAGGAACTCTGTTCCCTCAAAGGTGGATTGGAAGAAGAAGTGAAATCAAGTTGCCAGCTAGATCTCCTGATCTAGCGCCTCTCGACTATTTTCTTTGGGGTTGTTTAAAGAGCAAAGTATATTCAACGCAACCCCAAAGCTTAGACAAATTGCAAAATCGGATTCTGCAACAGCCAACTTTGATTGATATGGAGATGATTCGTAATGCTGTAACTCATTTTTACAATCGCATAGCTTTTTGTCAAGAAGCTCAAGTTTTCAGTTCGAACATCTTCACTGAAGTGTGAGAGGCAAGGGGACTAACGCTAATCAAGCACCCCGAAACGTGAAAGGCAAGGGGACTCACGCTAATCAAGCACCCCGAAACGTGACAGGCAAGGGGACTCACGCTAATCAAGCACCCCAAAGGGAACAGAATTTACTACGTCCACTTCGTTGTTCCTGGGTAATGCTAAGCGTAAAGATTAACTGCTTGGACAAACCCTTGAAAAAACCTTGAAGATCATCACCAAGATCAATACAGACCTCACCAATGAATTTCTCGTTGAAATTTACTTCAGGAATTAAACGGACTTCATGGGAAACTTCGTTAATTTCAAATAACCTCTAACTGACCTTGAATGTTACACTTGACCTACCACTTGGGTACGTACCTGTACGTAGAATTTTCCGCTCTATCGATTGCTGATGTAAAAAAGGGGCTTTCCATTTAAAAAAAACAAAGTTGACCTTCAAAAATCCATGAATGTCAACTTCAAGGTCAAAATGAAGGTCACCATTAAAAAAAAAGTCTCGGGACTTTTTAGACACCCTGTATAGAAATGAACCGATAACGCTGTGGATAGAACAGAAACGGGATCTAGAGAGAGAAAAATCATATGAGATGTAAGTCTGTCTCTTTCTGTTTCAGGACTGTGTCAAGTGAATCGGGGGCCCCGGGTATGGCCTTAATATCCTGTGCGGTCAATTTTTTTTAAACAATTATAAACAATATGTTATAAATTTGAAGTTATCTTGCTAACTTGCTAACCTTAAATTCTTTTCGAAATTTGATTGAAAATGCTATAATAATGATTATTTTGTGAGATGAAAAATAATGTGAAATGTGTCAGAAATGGGAAACAAAGAGTCATACAATTTTTCAATGATTAAAATTATGTGTAGTCTGAAATAAAAGTTGTTGGTTTAATTCGTAGAATTGATGTATATACAAAATGTAATCGTTGTATTCTAAGAACAGTATATGTGTGGCCAAGTGATGAAGTTGTTTACATGATAGTCGAGCAGAACTGCACTGGCCTAAAGTCTTTGTTACAAAGGGTGCTGGTGCATATGAGTAATCATTAGTTAGTCTTGATCAGCTTTCGATAAAAGAAAAACGTACCTTCTGAAGTGCTCTTAAAATAAAAGCACAAGTTCATTTATAAAGTACATTAATTGTTTTATTTCCATAGCCTAATTTCAATAGGTTTTGGGCCCAGAATACGCGTAGTTACCTGCGCATTACCTGTGAACTGTGAATCAGCCACAAGTGATAAAACTTGAATATTTAATTAGTTCTTTTATGTGTTATATTGTATTACCTGCGACTTACGTATAAACTGTGTACCTGTTAAATTCTGTCAATAGTGATAAAATTTATAAACACTAAAATGCAGAATTTAAAAGTAAAAAGGAGCATTAAACCTTTTGACGGTGAGAGGTATAGGGTATGGAAATTTAGATTACGTGCTTTGTTAAGTGAACTTGATGTACTTAAAGTGATAGAAGGCTTTGTGAAGGCAGATAGCACTGCAGAAGAAAATTTTCAAAGTTTGGATGTGATCTATGAGCGAAAAAGTCTTGCCACTCAATTGGCTCTACGCAAGAAATTACTTGGACTGAAACTACATGGAGAAACACCGCTAATAAAGCATTTCCAAAGTTTCGATGATTTAATCACCGAACTACTCAGTGCGAGTGCAAAGTTAGAAGAAAGTGATCAAGTTTCACATCTGCTGTTGACACTTCCATCATCTTATGATGGTATGATAACTGTAATAGAAACCTTATCAGAAGATAATTTAACTCCTGCTTTTGTTAAAACCAGACTTTTAGATCATGAAGTTAAAATTCAAAGTGAAAGCAAAGATACCAGCGCTAAAGTGCTTCATATCGAAAGTGCAAATGTTAAAACACCGAAGTTTTATAAGAATCAACAAAAAGGACACTTTAAAGGACGATGGTCTAAAAGTAAATTTAAGAAAAAATCGTCTAATTCTAACTTATCATGTCACCATTGTGGCATAAAAGGACACTTCAAGAAGGACTGTTATCATTATAAAAAGGGACTGCAATGTGAAAGACAACGAACAACAATCGACATCAAATATTGTCGATACTTCCGGATTTGAGTTTCTGACTGGGGATTACCAATCTGAAAATGGAGAGAAGGAAATATTAATACTAGATTCTGGAGCATCTGATCACCTTATCAACAAAGAGGAATAGTTCAGCAATTACATTGAGTTGCAGCCTCCAATAAAAATTTCCGTAGCGAAGAACGGAACTTTTATAACAGCAAATAAGAAAGGGATCATCCATATTATTAGCAACAAGGGTGTCAAGGGCGTTCTTAAGGATGTTCTCTACAGTCCGGAGGTTCCCCACCATTTGCTTTCTATTTGAAAAACGCAATAAGAAAGGATGATAATCACCTTCAATCAAAAGGGTGTTGAAATAAGGAAAGGTGGAAACATTATAATTATTGGCAAGTCTCTGCATAATCTAACAGTTGTTGATTGTAAAGTAATAACGAACAGTTTGAACCTTAATGTTCAAATACTTAGTACTGAAAAAGATAATAACAATTTGTGGCATCAGCGTTTGGGCCACATTGGAAGGGGCAAATTCTTAGAATTGAAAAATAAACAAATGTTCAATGATATTGATAAACTTATTAAAGTTACACCCATAATTTATGCGAAGCATGCATAAATGGTAAGCAAGCCCGATTACCTTTTGAAAAAAGTAAAGATAAAAGCTATGTGAAAAGACCACTATTTATTGTTCATTCTGATGTCTGTGGTCTAATCACTCCTACAACAAATGATAATGAAAATTATTTTGTTTTATTTGTTGATGATTTCACTCATTATTGTGTTTCATATCTGATTACGTATAAATCAGATGTCTTATTAGTTTTTAAAGATTTTATTGCAAAGAGTGAATCTCATTTTAACTTAAAAGCTGCTAATTTGTATTGCGATAATGGAAAGGAATATTTGTCAAATGAGATGAAAGATTATTGCGTGCAAAAAGGTATAAGCTATCATATGACAGTTCCACGAACACCTCAACTAAATGGTGTCTCAGAGCGAATGGTACGAACGGTAACTGAGAAAGCTCGTGCCATGATTGCGGGTGCGAAGTTAGAAAAATATTTCTGGGGTGAAGCGGTCCTCACTGCTACTTAATTAAATAATTTAACGAAAACTAAAGCCTTGAGAATGAATAAAATACCATATGAATTGTGGCATGGTAAAAATCCTCAATTAAAATATCTAAAGGTTTTTGGTTCCACTGTTTACGTTCATAATAGAACTAGAAAAACTAAATTTGAAGAAAAGTCTTGGAAATGTATTCTAGTAAGGTATGACCCGAATGGTTACAAAGTGTGGGATGTGGAGATGATGAGACAAACTTCTTAGAATCTAGAAAGAAGATGATATCTGAAGGGGTTACTTCTGAAAACTCCCGTAATGAAACTGATGCATCTGACCTTACACCTGATGAGGTAAGGCTAAACTCAGCAGTAGAGTCTTAAAAATCTAATAGTAAAAAAGTAGATACGTCAAATGAAAGGGTTGAAAAGATACCCGAAAAGATAGCAAAATTATATCTGAATTCCAATAAATCTGTAATTGAAACAGATGTGCAGACAGAGTCTTTATCTCAGAAAAATAAAAGTAAGACAGACAAATTTTCTGAACCTAGAAGGAATGATAGGATCAAGCGTCAACCTCATAAATATTATAATGAATATAGCACATTAGATGATCTCTTGTGTGCTCAATCAACAGTTCATAAAATTCCTAGTACTTATCAGGAAATTAAAAATAGCGAAAATAGAGCTCAATGGGAGCAAGCTATTAAAGACGAAATTAATTCATTGTTAATTAATAAAACTTGGATTTTAGTACCAAGGCCTGAGAATAAAAACATAGTCGATTGCAAATGGGTATTTACTGTTAAAAATGATGAATTTTAAATTCCATCGAAGTATAAAGCTCGAGTTGTTGCGCGTAGCTTTAGTCAAGAGTACTTGACAGATTATAATGAAACCTTTACACCAGTTGCTAGAATTCCAATGTTTAGATTTATAATGACTTTTTTAAATCAATTTAACTTACTAATTCATCATATGGATGTAAAAACTGCATTTCTATATGGAATATTAAAAGAGGAAATTTATATGAGAGTTCCTGAGGGAGTTGTATGCAAAGCAAATCAAGTTTGTAAATTAAATAAAGCCATATATGGATTAAAGCAAGCAGCAAGGGGTTGGTTTGAAATGTTCGAAAAAGTGCTTCTTGAAAAAGGCTTTAAAAATTCTTCTGTTGACCGTTGTATTTACATTTTCGATAGAGGACCTGTTTCTTAAAATATCTATGTAGTACTTTATGTGGATGATCTTTTAATTGCCACAGCCAACATTGAAACAATGAATAATTTTAAAAACTATCTAATGGAGAAATTTTATATGACAGATTTGGAAGACATTAAACTGTTTTTGGGAATTAGAGTTAATGGAAGTGAAAATAAAATAACCTTAGATCAGAGTGCATACATAAAAACAATGTTATGTAAATTTAATATATCTGATTGTAAAGCTGTTAGTACACCTCTTGAAAATAAATTAAATTATACAGCATTGAATTCTGATGACTAAAAATAATAAGGAATTATGGCAATGTTTAAAAAGAGTACTTAGATATCTTAAAAGTTCAACTAATACTAAATTGACTTATGTGCGAGGCAACTATAATGATCTTCTCATTGGTTATGTTGATTCTGATTGGAGCGGAAATGACGAAAAAGGTGGAAAGAGTACAACTGGCTATTTATTTAAGTTATTTGAGCGATGTAAAATATGCTGGAGTACGAAAAGACAGTTGTCGATAGCAGCTTCATCTACTGAAGCTGAATATATAGCTCTTTTTGAAACTGTAAGACAAGCAATGTGGCTTAAAGCTTTAGCAACCAGTATAATGTAAATATTGAAAAGCCAATAATAATTTATGAAGAAAATAATGGTTGCGTAAGCATTGTATATATCTGTACAGGTAATCAACTGGCAGATATCCTAACAAAACCACTATCAGCAGTAAAATTCCTGGAGTTTAGAACTTATGTAAAATGCAAGTAGGGCGTTTTTGCACCCAACCGATCATTTGTAGTATATTTAACGCTATGCGTCAATTTAAAAATATACAGAAATCACTACTGGCGATGCCAGAGATATCCGCGTTTTGACACCACTGATTCAATTTTCAATCTATTTGAATCCGCATACTGACAACAATTTCAATTTTTTTTTCATTTCGTTCATTTAAACGTTCGGAATTTCAAGTACATCCATTTGTACCCACATTTAAATCCGTCTGAATTCGAGGTCTGCTGAATTGTAATGAATATGGATTGCTCACGCGGATTCAAAATGAGGTCATTTTTTTATTCATTTTCCAAGAATTGAGCGAAGGGTTTCGGTCACGGTAAATTACTTCTCGCCATCGTTCACACCGGGGGGCCTAAACTTTTGTACTCGAATTTACAATACATTTCATTTGCAATTTTAATTTCATTTTCAATTTATAAAGTGAATCAAATTTGCTTGCAAATTAAACCTCAAGTTAAAACCTTTAAACAGGAGGAATAATTTTGGAGAATTTTGAACTAAAATTCATAATAAATAAAGAAAAACGATGGCCGCCAAAATCCCTCCTCCTTTATTTTAAAGAAAGTAAACTCTATTTCGAGTCGTACAATTTGCCAATTTTCTATTAAAAATGTCATTATTATTATTTCATTCAAGAAATAATGAAATATGTCACATTTTTAACAAAATTTTTGTCATTAACTTTGTTTTCTTCTTAATTTTTAACTACTCCTTACTAACTTAACTACATGAATATGAACAAATAAATCGTTCATATTAATTTTGATATTATATTTTATTTTTGGGAAGGATAATTTTTCTAATCCCGGCGGGAGGTACAATGACTCCCTAGATTGCCACTGCCACTGGCATTCTTTGCAGTCAAAGACTGCCTTCTGGTGAGCCCTGGTGTATGGAGTTTACATTTTTAAAAGGATAATTGAATTTTAAAATTATCCCTATGTAACAAGGTCGTATGTCATATCGGGTATCCGAACCTCTTTGAAAACCCGACATTTTCGGCAGGCTTGGTCAACTCCTGTAGTGAGAAATGGCCAGGCTGGGTCGACTCGCATGGAAGGCGTTGACCACTTATACTTTTGTAGTTAACGTCCTACTTTTAGATGGCACC
>JAAAKG020142390.1:0-33821 GCA_010014905.2 Druon quercuslanigerum
GTTCACAGACCAGTTGTACGCGGCGCTAGCTCTCGGTATCCGTCACCGTTTCATTCCCATTGCGTTGACCGCCCCTGAGCGAACGCCCGACGTACCAGTATCGAGACAACATTGCTTCTGCGGATGCGGGACTAGAGTAATCCAACAGAAAGAGCTCGTGCTGTTCGAAGCTGGTATGCTAGCAGTTCGGAAGAAGCCGGACACGAAGCGTTCTACTAGCTAGACCCGCACGCACGCGTTTATCGAAGCGCAGTCGGTCGAGCTCGGGAATGTTCGGGTCTAGCTAGTAGAAAACATCGTGCGCTGCTTCTTCCGAACTCCTGGCATACCAGCGTCGAACAGCACGAGCTCTTTCTGTTCGATCACTCTAATCCCGCTTCCGCAGAAGCAATGTTGTCTCGATAGGGTATGTCGGACTCGCAATTGAGTAACCGTTGCGTTTACGTGGTTCGCAAGAAATTTAAACAAAGCTTCGAATAAAATTATTCATATAAATATAACATAACAAAATCATTATAGGAACGTTAAAAGCTATATGATTTCAAATTTAAAAATTAAATAATTTAAACTTAATGCATTAAAAATTAGACCATTCTAGTTCTTTTAACTAAGTACTGTAAATAAACCATTTGCTTTAATATTTCTTTTAGCTTTTTAGATTCGACTTATTTTATTTAAGGGATAGTTCTTCTCGTCTTTATTTGGTGACTATCACGTAATCAGTCATATGTCAATGCTAAATTTAATGAAAAATTACGTCAAACCATTTGAAGAGTCTTGTTAAATCTTGAGTAAAGATAAATAATCTAATACGGGTGAGTTTGTATATATACCAGTGAAATTATTCCAAATCTCTTCTTCTCAGCCGCCATTTACGAATAGAAATGAAGATCCCTACCTACATTCCGATTCTTACGTTTGCGCTTTATCTGGATTTTGCTGGTAAGTGTAATTCGGTTTACCGTATGCCCCAGCTACCCGCAAAGATCCATATTTCGAAGTTTTTCCTTGGTCATTTGTTATCACATAAATAAATACAAATCAATAAATATAAATGTGTAAAAAGATCAAGAAAAAGCTGGGTTCTATGGGAAATTGTTAATAAATGTGAAAAAGTATGAAAATATATTCTAGCGGGCCCAGCGAATGGTCAGTCACTATGTGCTCACTTTACGGTCACGCAATTCTGTAAACGTCCCGTTCATGTATTTGAGAACTTTTTAGGGAACTCATTTCGGAGCATCCATATGCCGCGAGATTTACGACGCTAGCGCTATCTACCGCCGTTTGAGTTCATTGAACTGGAGCACCATGGCGATTCCACGTGTTTGAGTTGCTTTTTATTAAAAATGGTGTAAATAAAGGTAGAGTGACCCCTAGCGGAATTCGTGAACCAGATAGTGACCGCTCCGTTTACTGGATCCGCTAGGGCATCATTTTATCCCCTTTTTCATATTTATTCACAATTTTGCAAAGTACTCGACACTCTTCTTATCTTCTTACACATTAATATTTATTGGTATGAATGATTGTATTTGAATTTGTTGAAGTGTCACAAAATTTCCTAATCGTTTTATTCTCGATGTCCGCTAGGGTGCGCGTAGTGAATGCTGTCGTAATTATTCTTTCTTTACCCAAGAATTTTTTAAATGCTGAAATTTTTTGTCTGCTTGGATTTTTAGCAACAAATTTTATAATTTTTTATTTAAGAACCAAGGGAACATTTTCGTTTTAACTTTTCAGAATTACCAGTTTTTTGGCAAGAAGTTCAGATTTATCAATGCGGATCTTCTAGCTGTGTTAACATTTCTATAAATAATTCCCAGCGAGTAAAAATTATTTAAACATTTGTTTAACGCGTTATAAACAAATTGAGGATATCTAGATAAATTCCAGTAATGAATGTTTCGTTATGAATAATTAAAAATTGACGCCATTTGGTCGTTGCTTAAACAAATTGTATACAAAAATACCGACTTTGGGTACTTTTCTAAAAGTACGTTCAATTTTTTACTGAATCAACTAAAACTAAAAAAATCCTAAAACTAAAATATCCACTATTTAATTTTTCGTTGAAGTTTTCTTTTTTAGTCAAAAATTCAGCTATTATGTTGCAAATTCATCTTTCTTGAATGATAATTAATTTTCCTGTTAAAATTTCGTTTCTTTTTTGTTAAAAATAATTTTTTTTAACTTGAAATTTTGTTATTTCATTTTTTGTTGAAAAATTATATTATTCAGATGAAAATAAATTGTGTTTAGGTGAAAATGCAACTGCTTGGTTAAAAATTAATCTGTTTAGTTTATATATTTGTTTATTGAACTCAACTGTTTTAATTTCAAATTAAAATCTTTCTTAGGTAAAGCATCATCTATGACATGTTTCTTTAGAAATACATGTTTTTTAATTAAATAATTAATTACGTTATTTGAAGTTTGATTACTTTGTAAAAATTTCTTTTATAGTTGAAGATTCATAATTTTAATTAACAATTTAATTATTTCGTTTAAAATTCATTTTTGTTGATTCAAAATTAACTTTCTTGTAAAAAATCATTTTTGTTTGTTTGTTAACAAGTAATTTTTTACAAAGAAAATGTATCTATTCTTTTTTTTAATTGTATTTTTTAGTTAAAATTTATGATTTATGATGGATATGATCCCAAACCAGCTGAAAATTTCTGTACAGGAACCTCGAAGGATTCTGTACAGGCACTTAAGAGGGTCCTCTATATGTTACTGTACAGGAATCTCGAAGGATCCTTTGCAGGTACCTTGGAGGATCGTGTACATGTTTATGTACAGGACCTCGGAGGATCCTCTAAAGTTTTTTTACAGTAATCTCAGACGATCCTGTGCAAACACTTTAGAGGTTCCTGTACATGCTCCAATACAGAAAACTCGGAGCATCTTGTAGGTACATCTTCCTATACAGGAACCTCAAAGGATCCTGTACATGTTCCTGTATAGAAAGCTCGGAAGATCTTGTTCATATTCCTTTACAGGAACATTGGAAGAACCTGTACATGCACTTTAGATGATCCTCTACATGTTACTGTACATGAATCGCGGAGGATCCTCTATAGGCACCTTGGGGGATCGTGTACATGATCCTGTACATTACCTCGGAGGATTCTATACATTTTCCTGTACAGTTACCTCGGACGATCCTGTACAAATACTTTAGAAGATCCTGTACATGTTCCAATGCAGTAAGCTCGGAGGATCTTGTATATTTTCCTATACAGGAACGTCGGAGGGTCCTCTACAGGCACTTTGGAGGATCGTGAACATGTCACTATACCGGACCTCGGAGGATCCTCTACAGGCACCTCGGAAGATCTTGTACATGTTCCTCTGTAGGAAGCTTGGAGGATCTTGTACATGCTCCTGTATAGGAACTTTGCAGGATTCTGTACAGGCACTTTGGAGGATCCTTACGCGATCCTGTACAGGAAGTTTGGAGGATCCGGTACATGTTTCTGTACAGGAACCTCGGAGAATCCTCTACAGACACCTCGAATGATCCTGTAAATGTTCCTATATAAAAAGTCTAAAGGACTCTGCACATGTTCCTGTATAGCAGCTCGGAGGATCCTACAGATTTTCCTGAGTGGTAACCTCGGACGACCCTGTACGGGCTCATGTGCGCTAACGTGTACAGTAACATTGTATCCTCCGAGGTTCCTGTACAAAAATTTTCAGCTGGGAATGAAAAAGCACTCTTACATTATTTTTACTTTGCTAAAAAGTTATAAATATCTTTATTTCGCTTTAAGTAGATTCTTCATCAGGAGTGCCAGTATCATGCAATTTAGGTCACAGGCCACCTCCTTCTGCTCCCTACTGGAAGGATATGGAAACATTGGGCTTGAAAGTCAGCGTGCTGAAGGATCCAAACCAGAATGGAAAGATGATCGATATTGTGCTTAGAAAGGGACAGAAGCGTCCATCAATGCTGGAACATATACTCGTAGTCTACGTAAACGATCCTGCTACTGATTTGGAATATATTATTTACAAGAATGTCTTAGGTCAGATTGTTGCATTATCCCCGGTGACAATTGGACACCGAAAGATGATCGAAGAGGAAGAAGAAAAACAAAGAATTCACAATCTAAATAAACAATAAACAATGTTCATATAATATGTTATAATACTTTTGAGTAAAAACATAATTTACTAAACATTTACTGAACTAAAAAAAAGTAGATATGAGTTAAATTATTTATTAATGAATCAAGGTTGTCTAGAGGTGGAAGTTGTACAGGGCTGAAATAGGAAAGGTGTGCCTCAATTATAAATCGAAAATGCGCAGATGAGGAGAGTTTTTACTTAGAGTCAAAGAAAAGGGTACAAGTTCAATTAGTTTTTTATTTACAAACGGCGCTAGCTCAGAGAGTCATTCTTTAGATTTCGTTTCAATGTTTGATAATATTTCGCACGATTTCGCTTTGGATTGCACCCAGCTAAAAATACCTGTACAGGAACTTCGGAGGACCCTGCTTATGTTCCTGTACACGAAACTGCACAGCAACCTATACAGTTAATCTTGACGGTTCCTGTACAGGAATTTGGCGAAGGCATCTGTACATAATCCTTAAACGAAACCTGCATGCGAGGTGACCTTTAAATGATCCTGTGCAGATTCCTTTACAGTGCCAATTGAGGTGTGGTTTCATGTACAGGAACATGTTCAGGATCCTATACACGAATCTGCGTAGAATCTAATCCACGAGGGTTTGCTAGTGGCTTGGCTCGCTCGATGGTGAGTTGAATCTTCAAGGAAATAAAAAGATGGCAACTTTGTAGCTGTAAGCAACATGAGAACCTATACGTGTTTCTGTAAAGGATCTTTCCAAAGGTTCCTTTGATAGCTTTCTGTAAGGGATACACGTTACTGTACAGGAACCTGCGCCTCAATTTTCTTCGCAAAGGAACCTGTACAGGAACCCGTACAGGATCATTCAGAGGTTTCTTCGTCGATGAGCTTACGAATTCTTTAATAAATAACTTAAAATATTATAAATATTATACATACTACTGTTCTCAACAAGAATTTTAATCTAAAATCATAAAGTTTCAAAAAATATATATTATGACATTAAGGTGTGTTTTACCAGAAATTATTTTTTTTTAAATAATTAAATTTAAATGCAATTCTTTTTATTTAAAAGGACAGAATTTACAAACTTAAACAATTTCGCACTTTGTATTTCTTTTTGAAAATAGAAACTTTTTAAAAGAAATCAATTAAATTTCAAAGAAGATTCCCAATTGCTTTATATTTAAAAGTTAAATTGGCTTTTTACACAGAAAATTGAATTTCAAAAAATTTATTATAATCTGAGCAAGATTTAGAATATTTAAAAAATTCTCTGATATTAGAATCCTTTTTTATTCTTTAAAAAATTATTGAAAACATAACAAGATTTTAATTTTAAATAAAAAATTATTGAAATAAACAAAAAAACTAATTTCTAACGAAATAATTTTAATTTAGGACAATTAATGTTGAATTAATGTTAATGTTAAATGTCTACCTAACTATTAAATTGTCATGCCAAAAAGACGAATTTTCTAATAAAAAGTTGAATTCTTAACTAAGAATTATGATCTTTAAACAAAATTGTTGATGAATGAACTTGCAACTAAAACTAGTTGGATTTTCTTATTGGGTGTAGCCTGCAATAAATCAAAACGATTTTTCATAATTTGTAGACTAAAGAATAACAATTAAAATAAACCTTAAAGTTCTTTAATTATATTTTTCGAATATAAGCTTAGACACCTGGAAATTTTTCTTGAAAAATACATAGTTCGTGACTTTTTGCTACCCACAGTAATAATACTAATTTTCTGTTATGTGACTTTGGTGTCAGTAAATAAAGAAGAAAATTTACATTTACATGGAAACCAAAGGCACAAAATAGAAAACTATTGTTAAAAAATAAAGTGTTTGTGTATTACCCACATTTGTGCACAGACTTTTTATAACTAAAGGTCAAAGTATCGACAAGAATACTTTGGTGATTGTGAATTCTCTTTTGTTAAAGCTCCTTCGGCTTTAACGAACAGATTCTCATCACGAAAATAGTTTGAGGTACTCGTAGATGGTACGGATGGAAGCTTCTAATGTGTCCCCTAAGGGTCAACCTAAATATGCTAAAAATACATAGGAATCACTTCATCTGATATTTTTCTATCAATTTCTATTCCTGAGATAGAAAGCGATAAAGGTAAATTCTCTCTTTCCATATCTCGCCTATCCATCCTTTCTCTTTCATTCTCCTTTCCAATCAAAAAAGATGTCTATCTCTTTTGTTCACCCTTTCTCTATCTCCCATTATCTCTTGTTTATATACCTCTATCACTTTTTATCTCTCGCCTATATATCCCTATACCTTCTTATCTCCCGCATACATTCATCTCTTTCAATTTCTATTTATATCTACTTCATCGTCTATCTCTTTCAATCTCCATTTCTCTATCTCATCTTATCTCTCGCCTATAAACCTTTTTCTTCTTGTACTTTTATCTCAATTTACACCAACGCCTATCTTTTCTAATCCACGCATCTCTATCTCCATTTATATTTCCTTATACACCCCTACCTCAATATTTATCCATTTCACTCCACACCAACGCTGAGCACTTCCAATCTCCCCAACTTTATCTCTTCATTTCAATCTTCATCTGCACCTATCCGTTTCGATCCCCAAATCTCTATCGCTATTCATCTCTTTTTATACATCTTAATCTACTTCTTTCTCCGCTCCAATACACATCATAGCCTATCTCTTCCAAACCCCAGATTTCTATCCCTATCCATCTCTCTATATAAACCTCTATCTCCTTTTTTCTCCGCTTGCAATACACATCATAGCCTATCTCGTCCAATCCCCACATTTCTATCCCTATCCATCTCTCCATATAAACCTCTGTCTCTTTCTTTTTCCGTTTCAAACTACACCGACGCCTATATCTTCCATTCCCCAATTTTATGTCGCTTACAATCTCTCCCTCGTACACTCTTATATCTTTCTATATCCAACTTTCTCAACATCACAGCCTATCTCTTCCAATCCCCACTTCTTTATCCTATCTTATCTTTCTCTAAATCTCCATCTGCGCTTATCTTTTCTTAATCCCAAATATCCATCTTTATGTATCTTTCCTTATTTACTTCTATTCCTTTCTTTCTTCAATTTAACTCACACCAACACCTATCTCTTCCAATCCATATTTTTAATTCCTCCCCTGTCCCCCTCATACACTATTTAACGTTGCTATCTCCAATTCTATCCTCCTTACAGCTTATCTCTTCCAATCTCCACTTCTTTATTCCTTTTTATCTCTCCTTCATTTACCTCTGTCTCCTCCTTTCTTTGCCTTAATCCATCTCAATGCTTCAGTTAAACTTTTCATCAGGCTGCAATTTACGTTTCATATTTATTGCACTTATTTTTTTATAATATTTTTTCAACATTTTACTTTGCTTAATTTAAGTTGAAAATTCGCGGGCACTTATAAAAGTTCGCTAGCGTCACCTAACGAGCACCAAACTCACCCACTTTATTGAACGCGAGTGCATCCCTCCATAAAGGACGTCATTAACACAGATTAACTTCCACAATAATCTTTTGAGGTATAAATTAGAAATTGGAGAGAAATCGATAACCTCTGAAGTAGACTTGGGTATCGAAAAATATTAAACAAATAATGTGTGCGGAGGTAGAAGGAGCGATAGAAATAGGTACAAATTTTCAGGGGAAAGGTATAAGCTCAAGTAAAGAGAGAGCAAAATTTTCTCCGATAGGAGATAAACGGAGGGATAGAAAGATATAAACATTTATAGCAAGCAGAGATAATATTGGGGATAAAAAGAGATTTAAATTTACAATTTCAGAAATAGACTGAGAGATTGGAAGCAATAGACATTCCTTGATGAGTTGTATAATCGGAGATAGGAAGAGATCGGAATTCTTTGATGAGGTATAAAATTGGAGATAGGAAAATATAGATATTTGTCGTTGCAGGTATAGACTCCGAGATAGAAAAAGATAGATAATATTTGGCGCAGGTATAGACTCGGAGAATGAAAGAGACACTGAGGATAGGAAGAGATGGAGACTGGTGATAGAAAAACATTCAGATTTGGGATGCAAAGTGGATACTTGGAGGAGATAGAAAAATCCGATCTCCAAATTTCTATCCCTTTCTATCTTTTTACTTCCAGCAGGCATCTGCGCTCTACCATCACCGCCACTGGTCCAATTCTAACCTGTGTCGTTCCGAGGTCATTCTGGAAAATTTCTTGTGTGCGAGTCAGTATGTGTGATCAAGAACGAGAGTGAACAATATGGGAGAAAAAGAAGTTAATCATCTTGGGAATCTCGAAAGAGAAACCCTTCAAAAACTCCTAAAATCCTAAAAAGACAGCGATGAGATAGTTCTTGAAAAAGTTTGAATAGGATCCGAAATTATAGACAAGAATGGCAAGCCAATCCATATCGATCACGGTGGTTATGACTAGTGCGTCCTAATTTTCAAGAAATCATCAAGGTTCTTTACACCTTACTTCTAAATATAATTTCCGCCTGGGTGGTGTATTTTTGGCACTTAGACTACCAGGGAATCTTTTAAGTATGACCTGATGTTCCATAAATTATCAAAGTTCTTTTAATCCTACTTCCGAATATAGTTTTCGCGGGGATGAAACACTTTTGGTACCCAGACTACTAGGACCACTTCTTAGTACGTCTCAATTTTGGAGAAATCATCAAGAATCTTTAAATTTTACTCCTGAATACAATTTCCCCGGAGAAAATGTATTATCGGCCCGAAATGTATCTCGGAACCCTTGCTTTTAAAGCAAAGGCTGTTTCCTTGAAAGCAAGGATTCCGAGGTCTTAGTTCTTGTGCCAAAGTGAGAATAAGATGAAGGCACAGTTCGATGATTTAATCTCTTAAAATTTTTCTCTGTGTAGTACATCTTAATTTTCAAGAAATCATCAAAGTTCTTGAAATCTTGCTCCTGAATACAATTTCCCCGCGAAAGATATATTATCGGCACCTAGTCCACCAGAACCACTTTCTAGTACTTTTGGTTTTCGAGAAATCGTCAAAGTTCTTTAAATTCCATTTCTGAATGCAATTTCTTCTGGGAAGAATTATTATAGGGATCAAGACTACCAGAAGAATTTCTAAGTACTTTTTGATCTTTAAGAAATGACGAAAGATCTTCAAATTTTACTTATTATTATAATTTCGCCGGGGAAGATTTATTCAAAATACCTTGACTTTAAGGATCACTTCGTGGTGCGTCTCGATCGTCACAAAAATCAAAGCTTTTTAATTATTAATTATGAGTAATTATTAATGCAAAATAAGGTTGCTGTTTATTCGCTTAGGGGAAGTTTAATTTTATGCTGAGAAACGACTTTTCAGATCTTCTGCTTGTCATAAATAAAGAATTCGAAACGTCTGAAGAATTTTCTCTGTTGCTATCCGCGAATGAATTTTCTGATGCATTTGGTTTGCACGCAGAATTAATCGCACTTGATCGAATTAAATTTATGGAGCTGCATATCTGTGTCCAAATTTTCTTTTTATTGTGTGTCAGTGAAAATTGTTGCTGGCTATGCAACAACCAAAATGATTCAATTCCTAAATAACTAAAAGCTAACCAAGGGCTAGGCTCTTTTGTCCGGTATTTCGAAAATTATTTCTTTACAATTAAGAACAACAAATATAGAGATGGTCAAAATAATAAATGGGAAATAAAATAAATCAAATTATATAATGAAGTAGTTAAAAATATAAATTAAATCTGGGGCTATTTTAAAATCAGATAATTTAAGTAATTATCATGGCAGTTCTTTTAAATATCGTTTTTTATCTTTGTCTAATCGGTAAGCTAGAACTGAGTAAAGCAAATATTTGACAAAGATTATTCTAATTTCTGTTCTCGTTTAAAAGTTACTGCGAGCAATATTTTTTTAAACTTATAAGCCGTGAGGAAAGATAAGAATAATTAATTTGATAAAGGATTGTATTATAGCAGTGGAAATTTTTCAGTCGCCGTCCGAGAAATCCTTCTTGAAGACATGAAGATCTTTAGCTGCATTCTGCTTCTAACATTTGCCTTTTATTTCGATTTTGCTGGTAAGTGTCAAGCTTTTTATTTTTATCCTAAAGCGTTGCTGACTTTGCCTGCGTTCTTATCTGAGGTTTTGGAAAAACCATTTTTTTAATAGAAAAAGCATTAAAGTAGTGCCACTGAGATAATTTTTAAAAAACTGAATCTTCGATATGCTACGTCGACACTTATGGAATAAGGAGGGGGGGGGGGGAGTCTACGTAGGCACGCGAATAAATCCGAAGTTTCAGGCAATTCACCTCACCTTTTGTCTTTCTTGCTAGTTATATAATAATTATATCGAATAATCTTAGGGATGGCTTTACTTCCAATGGTCAAAAAAATGATGTACTTTAATTTGGTGATAATTCGCTTATTATTTCCCCATACGCCCCTCGAGTTTTCCTACACGACTAACATATGCGTAGTCATTTCGAAAGGGTTCTAGTGGGGCTGATGAGCTTGCCTCTGGTGCTTGCTTTGATGTCCTTGGATGATGTGATGATCATGCCTGCTGTGGTTTCTTGTCTCCTTCTATGTTTCCAATTAGGTTCCTTGCGTATGGGATTATTTCATTTTTTAAACTGCAACTAATTGACCTATTGGGCCGATTATATTTTCTATAGTCTATAAAATCAGTAGGCTCTTGTTTGATTAGTGCTTTTTTAATCATTCGCCTGATTCTGTACTGCCTCCCTCACTCCAATAATTTCCAGAACTTTCGCGTATGTAGGATTTGTCTCTTTAAAAAATTCGTCTTTAGTGTCATGTAGTGTCTCCTAAACATGGGATTTTTCGGCCCCCACCACTTTCCTATCTGAGAGAAATGCATGCAAACGAAGCGTGTCGGTGAGTCGGTGCTGTTACGTGCTGGGAAGACCAGCTTCGTGTAAAGCCGAAAATGTACGAACAGGAATCCGAGGTCTCCCGACTTAACGAATGACGACATAGCTGCTCCCCACCTGCTCCGCAAATTTATTTCGTTCTTGAAATCCCGAATCACCTTAGATTCATTAGACCAGAGCTAAATTAATTATTATTTAAATTTAGATCTTAAAGTACAGTTCAATTTTATCAAGAATATTAGACTTTAAACGCTACTAAATTTTAATTTTTGACAGTTTTTAAAACTGAATTTTAAAATTCTTTTAATTAAAATGTACGCTTAAAAATTAAAATTCTAAAATGGAAAATTTTTAAAGTGAAAGATTTTCGAATTCGCATTATAAACTGAATGATATCATAATTTAAAAAGATCACATTTTGACTAATTATTTAAAGAACGGTTAAAGTCAAAGAAAGTTGGAAAGATTTTTTTTCTTCTAAAAATTTGTAAAATTCCCGGTCAAAGAATAAATTTACCGCCATTTCCCGGTTTTTCATATATTCCATGGTCATTTCACGCTGCGCTTAGCTGCCGAGCTTAGCCGAGTCTGATTTCTACTGAAGAGTCCCATTCGCGAGAAGTTCTGGAAATTTGAAACTTCCGGCAATCTCAAAGAAATCTTAGCACTTTCTATGGGAATGGGATTGAAACTGCCGCATTCACAGTTTTAAGATTTCTCACTGAGTAGCTCCTCGAATTTTTCTTCACAACTTTTGTTTTTACTTTTTCCGAATTCGCGTTTTTAGTTTCAGTGTCTTTCGATTTTACTTCGTTTCCTGTAAACGTTTTTTTCTTTTGACTACTGTTACTAATTATTTTCTCAGTTCATCAATACTGAGAGTCTCGTTCTACAATTCTTCAAATATATTTAAACAATTTAACATTTCTTCTTTCTTTAATTTATAAATCCAGAATCCGTTTCCTCCCCTTATGTCGTTTAAAATTTCCTCAGATGGTTCCCACTTGCTTAATAAAATTTTCTTACAATAAGTTCTTTCAAATTCTTATTCCTCTTCACTACTCCTGACGCACAAATGAATTATACCGAATACACGTTTGAATCCTCTTTTCCTCACATTAGCAAGTTCCTGATAGCTTACCCTATTTTTCATTTTAACTTAAACCATTAGATCTCTATCTCCATTTACACATTTTATATCTAATTAACATTGTATTAATACCCCACAACGTCTTTAAATGGACTCACCTGAACTTAATTGCATATTTAATGAACATATTTTTTTATCACGAATTTGATCAAAGTGAGAAAATAATTTTTCTATATTTATTTTCTTTGCAAAAACGTTATAAATCTCTATACTTCTTTTTGCGTAGATTCTTCATCAGGGGCGCCAGTATCATGGAATACAGGTCAAAGACCACCAGTATCTGCTCCCTATTGGAAGAATATGGTAACAGGTGGCCTTGAAGTCAGAGTGCAGAAGGATCCTAGATTGAATGGACAGGTGATCGATATTGAGCTCCGAAAGGGTCAGAAGCGTCCAACAAACCTGAAAAATATAATCACACACTATACTTACGATCCAGCTAATGGTTTAGATTATATTGTTCACAAGAATTTAGCTGGAGAGGTCATTGCACTTTCCCCGGTGACTAATGACTACCGCAGAGCTATTGAAAAGCAACTGCAAATGGATAAAAATAAACAGTCAGCTTGACTATCTGGAGTGTGAAACTGACTACTGTAGTTTTAACCATAGGACAGCCTTCTGTCCACGGAATATAGAAAATAGGTGTTCTCCTAGTGAGCACAAAATCATAAACATTCCAAGAACTTCCCTGGGATATTCCTAGGATGTCCAATGCCAGTCCAATCAATGTTCTCCAAAAGACGTCATAGAGATGTTCCGGAAACATGTCTAGAATATTCTTAATTTTTTTTCCCAGTGGACAATAGACTTAGAATCTCCCTCCAAGAATGGATTTTGGGTATCGAGTGACTATGATGCTCAAAATTTAGCACTACATTTTTTTGCATTTACGAAAACAGTGGCGTCCTGGAAACAAACAACAAAACTATGTAATATTGTTAAATAAACAAATAATTTAATGAAAATATTACTCTTACTTATAATACAATTAATTAATGTTAGATTTTTTGCAAAAGAAAAGTAAGTTTTTACCGGAGTTCCAAATTTAATTCCCCGAAAATGTTCACTATGTTTCAAGATTAAAAAGAATTTTCGATTTTAAAGTTAAAATTTACATTTTTCTGTCTTATTTAACACCTGATTCTTTCGCCGAACTCCAATTTGCACGAAAGTAAAAGATTTTTAAGAAATTTAAATAATTTCTCCGTTCACTCAGAAAATATGTAAATTAAATTACTTTAAATTCCGAGCAGTAGAATACATTTCAAATATATTCAATTCTCTCGAATACTTTTAGAAAATATCTTCATAAAGTTCATTGGCAGAGATTCACTTACGTTGATCCTGATTACGGAGTTTCGTACTTTTCAATTTCATTCAGAACTAAGCTGTTCTGCGAAATTATCCATAATCCATATCCATAATCCATAGGCAGTTTGGGAAACAGTCAAAATATGAAATATTACACATCTTACTAAAAATTAATCTTGTTTGGTTGAAAATTCAACTACCTGGTTAAAAGTTTAACTCCTTTGTTAATTATTGGATCTAATACTTTTTCTCGGTAAAATTAGTGGATTATATACTTACACATACTTCATTTTAATGAGGTTTAAATTTGCTGTTTTTTTATGAAAATTATTTTTTAACTGAAATAAATATTGATTGAAACCATCTGTGTCTGAATTAAGTCCAGATGATTCAAGGAAAAGAAAATTTAGATCACTTGATAAGGACAGACCCTTAAATTTCTGTAACAGATTCCCTGCATTTTCTTGTGAAGGAGTTGTTCGAGGAAGTTTTATATCCTAGGGCACTTGTTTCACTACTAATGTTAAATTTCAGGACAAAAGTCTTGGCGGCCTCCCTCGCGGTTTTGTAAAGGGAACGCTACTTCCATAAACCAAAACGGTTAGCCTGTTAGTCACAGACATCTTGTTCAACATCGACAGATCGAAACACGAAATCTGTCGAAAAAGACATTTGTATCTGTTTTGAAGAGCCTCGTTCATTGAAGTTGTGCTCTGAATGCTGGTATGCATAGATCTTTCTAGTCTGTAGTCATATCCACGAGCTTAGAGTCCCTGAAAATGCCAGTACTTCGTCCTCGCTTCTAATGAATCTTCACGCACTTGTCCAATCCAAAGTTCATACCAATTTCTTTTTTGTACTTCTCGACGAAACTTAAAGCGCTCTAAAGTTTGCTTGAATTAGAACAGTAAATCTACAGGCCATCCATATAAAATATTGCGTAGAACAAGAGATAGTGTCAATAGTGTGTTGCAAAGAAGAAGACGGTTCTTGGTATCGCCCCTCTGAAAGGCGACCCTGTTTATTGTCACACAAGATGTCCTCGATGAAATAATTAACCTAGTTTTAAAAGGTTCATTAATCTCTGTATGCATCTATCTATGTGTGAATGAACGTTAAAGCTTTCCAACAAGCATATTATAAGTCTATGGAAGGGGGAATCAAAAGCTAGCCGGTATTCAATGCAGGCAATCGACAGGCATCGCAGGTGAAATGATCCATCTTTGCAGACGCACCTATCAATTAACAGATCACGAAGCATGCACATCTCTGTACAAAATCCCGGTTTTCTCCGGTTAGAGCGGATTTTGGGCAGAATCAGGCTGATCTCTGAAGAGACGAGATGGGTCAGTGAGAAACTGTTGATTTTACCTGACCCACCGCTCACTCTTCTGCATTTTCCTGCTTGCATGGAGTAACACCTATACTTTTTCAAAAAGGTGCTGCTTGCTTCTTAGCAAGTTTGACTTGCTCCGTGTGTAATCGTAGATGCTGAGGAAACGGCCTAACAGATATTATGTAGTCACCCACCGAATACGGACTGCATTCTGTCTTGCCCATCCAATCTTCTTGTTCAGGTGATAAGCAAAGATACTGTTCTTGCTGTGCAAACTAATTTTGTGGTAAAGAAATTATCCTTTATGATACCCTTCAAGTTTATTTTTTTTCTAAAAGAGAAGAGTAACATAATAAGTGGAGAAGGAAATAATTATTTCAAGCAGGAGACCCCGTTTAGTTTACAGGCGACTTTAAACACTTATTGAGAACGGAGAATCGATTCTATGGGAAGAAAATCAGTGCTGAGACCTGAGCAGCACTGAGCGCGTTCCCCACAGTGTTCCGGGCCGAAATAAGAAATATTAAGGCTTACCTAAAGGAAATTTGTGAGCGAGTATATAGAGACCCACACAATTACATTTGTTCTGACAGTCAAGCTGATCTGAAGCCTCGTAGATCTGAATAGTTTACATCAAGACTAGCCTAGAGTTTCCTTTAAGATCTACTTAAGGTTTTCCATAAACACTGGATCACTTCGATTTGGGTTCCCGGCCATGATGATATTGAAGGTAATGAGAAGGCAGGTCTTTCTGTAAACACTGATGACCGGTAGTACAACTTTGCATCATGTGAGTCACTGACACACCTATGCATAGGCCATTCTGTGCACGTCGAAATTTAAACGTGCACAGATGATTATATGAGGACACGGACTTGTACATTAGGGAAACTCCCAACTCTGCACGTGCACAGATGGTACGCTCCCAACTATGCACGCTCCCAGATAGGATTCTCTCAACTGTGCAAGTCTTAATTGATAAGATCAGATTTTCCGCTGACAAGTACGCTTGCAGGGGTTAGGATAAACCTACAAAAGGCAAGCCTTCCTCGCTAATCAATTTCCCCCATTTGCATGGTATCCCCATGCATCGCTTTCCCCATTTCTAGATCCATCAGACTTCCACTTTAATCCGCCAGAGTCTCCCATAGTTAGACCTTGCCCGGGCATCATTTTCCTTTTAAAATAACAAGTACCCTAAACAGGGGCTCTCGACCGGTAAGTCTTACACGGGTGAGCATTTCCCGGGGCCTATTTTTTCCAGTTAAAAATTAAAAGTAAAATACGGAGGTGTCGATAGGGAGTCTACTCCGGGCATCGCTTCTCCATTTAAATATTGAGATCATGAGATTGTGGCATCTTCCGGCAACTGTTCACCGGAAAAATAATAAGATCCTGAAACTATGACATCGACGAGCTAACGTTTCCTAGGCATTTGAAAACGTAACTTTCGTATTCTAAAGAAAAACTGCTAAAAGGTTTGAATTTGTAAATTTGTCTATGAAAATTATTCAGGAAATGTACAACTGTTCTTAATTTGCAACGTATCATTGGCAAAGTACTTCAGGAAGATATTTTTGGTTAATTCTGTAAGGAAAAATTTCTTTAATCAAATATAATTTAGTTTTCATGATTTGATTTTTCAGTATTTTTTCAACTACACGTTTTTTATCTATACAAACGTAATACCGAAATTATAAATTTGTACCTCGGATTTGCAATCAATGGACCCAAAAATCAAGGGCCCCTATTCAACGCGGAATTCCAAGATCTTTTTTACCGTTCTATTTGATATATCTGGCTACATTGCTTAAAGAGTGATAGTAGGTGTCAACACTTATCAGTAATTTTTAATACCGCTCGCGCTAGTTGCGTAAATAATATTGAACAATAATACATATAAATTATAATATCAGCTTTAAAGAATTTAGTGACTTAATTTTTTACTTGAAACAGACTTGAAAGAAATATAAATATATCAAAAGGAAAATCTTGACACCTTTAATCCATGTAGTGACAACTACAAGATATATAGCATTTAATTAGGCACTAGAATATTCCTTTGATCCACTGCTAAAAAAATTCTGTATTAATATATTAATCAATTGGTCTTCTAATTTGAAAAATGATAGTCTATTATTCTCTGGTCTACACCTTGGCAATCACCTTTAATTCTATTAGTGAATAAAATATTAAAATATATAGTTACTCTTGCGGACCGATTGAATGGAAAAGATACGCTAGAGCCTACCCTTATAGTATCCCCATAGTATCCCTTCCGTATCATGCAACAAAAACTTTGTAAAAAAAACGGTAAGATGAATCTTTATTTTATTGAAATTCGGATTCTACGTCAAATTTCCAAAAAGAAGGTCACATATAATTGCAATAGTTTTTGTTTGTATCGTTAACAAAAATATAATACCTTTCATTAACATAGGCCGAAGGCGACTTCAAGCGCATCTTCTTTGAGTAACAGCATACTACTTAAGCTACTATGGGTGCGCTTGAAATCGCCTTCAGCAGAAGTTATGCCATTTTATTAAATTTTTAACGCTCCATAAAAAACCTATTGCAATTATTCCGTGAAGGGATACTATGTGGATACTATAAGGGTACGCTGTAGCGCATCCTTTCTGTTCACATGGTCCGCTAGGGTAAAAGTTTGTCATAAGGACCACTTTAAAATTTCAGAGAGAGCGGGTACCACTCTACAAAATTTCACCCCTTCCTGGTAAAATTACGGTAATGTTTCAACTGTAACCACGTCTCACGACCTTCAAAAAGGTGGTTACAGTCTGCGCGGAACTGATACGATAACCTACAAAAAGTCTTGTTGACCGTGAGGACACGGAGAGACCATAGCACGAGAGCATTCTTCATTTTCCCCGCACGTAGATTAGCATTTCATTGAACTTAGGGATGCTTTTCAGGCTAGAAACCAGTTAAAGTATGGCACCTCCAAGAGCACCAATCCTTCGAACAGTTCGCTTGATCGAATATTTCGGTTATAATTGTCACAACTCCTTTACAAGGTATTTGTTCCACTTTTTATTTTCATTCCCCTTGGATGTGATGTTCTTGTCGGCTGGTACTGAAAATTTAAGAACGAACATGGTTTATTTCTCGAAGTCGACTAGAATCATGTTGTGTCCTCCATGACTCGGACAACTAGATCATATGTGTCTTAAGTGCTCGGTGTGTTCATGATGGGATGCTAAAGTGGAAATTACACCGTCTGCACACGCGAAAAAGAAACAATGTGTGCCGAATTTCAATCAGGGAGATTTGAGAAAAGCAAACGTTAGATCAAACAACATTGACTGATTCCTCACATTTATTTGAAAGATGCCGTGCTTCCTTTTGTCGAGTAGCTGATTACGGAACTATTTGTCCTGTTCTTTCTTGATTCAGGTCTTCAGGATAGAATGATGTTGATATCTAGATCAAGTGTTTCAGGTGCCTCCTCGACTGCTTTGTACAGAAATGCTTCTTCGTTCAGGTGTGAGCATTACAAGCATTTGAATTGGAATTTAGTAGCTTTTTTGCAATATTTAAAAATAATTAAATTTACAGTTCGACTGATTACCTAATCGCGACCCTATTCCTCTGTTTATCGTGCTGAACCTTCTTCTTTTCAAAGACGTTCACCTGAGAGGACTCTTGCTCTCGTCGAACTTCTCCTGTTCGCCTTCTGCCAGGTTCAGGGCTCCTCAAATAAGGCTTCCTTCTCCTGACGGATTGGGCTGTGGATTTCAAGAACTCAGATGTATTTGGCTTATTTCCAAGACAAATCGCGCTGGGATTTTGAAATTTGAAAATACACTTATTCCGCGAATAATCAACTTATTTTGATAGTATGACATCATGTCTTTGGGCCTATTCTATCAGAAGAAAGAATTGTATTATCAATATCTGATGGTGATGCCTTTGAATTATTGGAGAGTCATAATGTTTATGCCGAAATACATAGATATCCCAAACGCGATAAAAAAAGGTGAAAATAAACTTGGCGAGCGGCACCGTTACTGCACTGACCCGAGCAGAAGCTGCTGAAACCTTATTAGGTGCCCGCCGCACAAACAAGATTAATTTTAAAGTTGAGTATGTAAATACACGTATGGATAACAAGCCTTTAAACCATTAATTTGAAGAAGATATTTCCGGTAACTCTGATATGTATTCCTCGCATTTGGCTTGACGTTGTAATTGTTTTATTTATTATTTGGACACTCAGATTACAAATTACCAAAAATATCACTCGCACGCCCCAGATTTTCTATAGAGCTTAATAATTTTCTACGATAATATTAAATCTCTCAAAACTGTTCAGGTTCTGCGACACATTGTCTCATTTCGATGCTCGCGCTTTGCGATCAGTTAGCGATCAGTTTTCGACAGCGGTGATTACGCTCTGTACATTTCACATATTTGTAACAACTTTTCTCGGCCATGACACGAGTTAAAGTCGAGCTAAAAAATTCCAGAAATTCTTAAATTTTGAGAAAGAACTTTTCACGTGCTACATGACGTCGAATTTTATAATCTTTCTAACAGCTATTCATCTAGGTCGCGCTAGATGTGTGGATGATTTTCGACGGCAGTGTAGTTCAGTCAGTAAATTTAGAAAAGTTTCGTTGAATTACATATTTTTCTTTTTTTCAAATTGAAAACATTGACAAAATTTACTGACCATGTCTAGTATACTGTAGAAAAGTCAAGCGATAAATGTTATTCAGATTTTAGAAAAAAAAACTACTCTACTAAACTACTTTAATCTAAAGACTTTTTTCAGTAAAAAAGTTGTTCTTTAGAATAAATCAGTTCCGAGACCCATGTCTGAAAATTATACAAGCCTATAGGATGAATAGAGATTTGCGTGTATTGACCTATATCTTGTCTTTAACACAAGAACAAGTTTCTTAATTAAAAACATTGTTTCCTTAGTGATGCCGGTGTCAAGAAAAGACCCAAAAGGTAAGAAGAGTTATCACAACAAATTCCATGGTTTTGATGAATCGAGATATGAATTCGCAAGTTTGCTTAAAATTTGTATGTTAAGACAAATAGCGATTTTTTCTTTGCACGGTATTGTTTGTATCTGTTGCGAAGGGGTATTTGTAAGACAAAAATGTGTCTATTACGAAGTTAATTATTATAAGCAAACTAAATTAACAAACAGCAAATTGGGAGGCACAAAAAAACCGAAGTTTCTCCTAATTTTCCTCAAATCATGTGTTTCCTGTGAAGTAAAGTAGTAAAGGTTCAAATCCTGATTTAACCAAAACCACCCTATCATAAACGATTTTTCTTCTATCTTGAAATTTTCGCGGAATTCTTTAGGTTATCAGCAGGTAGCTTCTCAAAAATACCAAGTTCCGCCTCTACTCCTAGTCTAACTTTGAGCAAGCTTTTTTAGAACGTTTAGTATTTTTAATTTAGGATGGGGCCCTAATTTCAAAAAAGTATGAGAGCAATAATAGTTTGACGGCTCTATGCTTAACCCTGAGATTTCGCCACTTAAAGTTTCGCCTCGCACAGCGACCTTATTATCTCAATATGCAAATCCTTTTTGCAATATTGGCACTAGGAATCCTAAAAGAACAGAAATGCGATTTCTCTCTAGGACATTATTTTTGGTAGTGCTTCGTGATTGTGCAATCATTACGATGCGCCACTTTTTGGATACTCATGTGAAAATGACACGATCCGTTCTAATCCGCAATTCTTCATTTGGCCAAAAATAACACGTAGAGTTTGTCGTTACATCACAGGATGCCATCGTTGTCTTTGCTGCGAATCGGGACACAGACCTAAATCACCAGGACTTCATCCACGCTCGGTGAAAACTATATAGAAATCCGTAGTCGTTAATCGAGGAAGAGGGACCTATGAGGAGGACTTCGACGGCATAACAAAGTCAAGGTGTGAAGATAGACGGCAACTGACACTTTTTGCGAGTCGCTATATCAAAATTCGCTTCAGCTTGCCGGGAAACTTTCCAAAAGGGGCTGTCCCTTTTTCAGCTCGCAACCGACTAGATGAATGGTGTTTGATTTAGAGGAAAAGTGAAACGAAAATGTCTTGGATGATGAAGAGGAGAAATTGAACGTGGACCCTGCCCTTACTGGTCAGTCGAAGATTTGCTTTACCTGGACCTAAATCCGCGGCTGGTCAGCTGTTGCCGTTTAAGCATATAAAGTGCCCCTTATTTATTATCTACATATGAGTTAAGGGCTAACGTTTTAAAAGACAGTTAGGTAAAACAATCGCCTCAGCGGTGAGAAATTCGCCACATTTCGGTTTGGTGTGGCATCTTCTTCAGATTCGGCGCACTAGCTATCTCAAACTTTCGGAAATCAGTTGCTTTAAAATGTGGATGCCATATTTTTTTAATATGCGCAAACGCGGAACTGTACCAGAAGGACCCGTGTACAGAACGTCCCGATTATACTGTTGGTTAAACGGATCGCAGTGTTCGGGGAAATCGTACTCCCGAGTCAGTTGAGCCGTTCTACCAAACGGAAGTGGCGCTATTCACAGGTGGAGAAACCCCAGATAGAGTGCCGGTACGGATAAAAAATCTTTTGTTTGTTCACGTCTGTGTGGCTATCGCACACTCCTTGCAGTTCTTTTTACTCCTACCTGTGACACGGCGAGAATTCTCGGAAGCGATATATCCGGGAGCGTTATATCCGAGTTTGACTGTAGTTTTTCTCAATTCGTATTTTGTATTGATACTTGTTCTTCCCTTCACATCGAAAAACTGAAAGCAAACTTAACGGCACTGATGATGTTGCTAATCTTTCTAAAAATGAATAGAGAAGTTGTCTAGAAGAAAAATTTGAAATGGTTTTATTTCATCTTTGCTTAATGAGTAAGCCAGCCCTGAGTGATGTCAACGTTCGGTAAAGTTGACTTTTATTTATATTCTCGCTTAAAAGTTACGACAAGCACCATTTTTATACCCGTGATAAGTTTTAAAAAGCTAATACTTGATCTGATAAAGTTCAGTTTATATATAGCATTGAAACAACTACAAATTTCTTGGCCGCTATTCGCGTTAATAATTTAGAAGAAATGAAAATCGCTAGCTACGTTCTGATTCTTAGATATGCAGTTTACTTGGATTTTGCTGGTAAGTTTAATTTGAGTGACCATATGTTGGGGTTCCCCAAAAATATTCTCTGTTTGATGCTTGCTACTTTTTTCTAAAGCGTATTTGACTTTGTCTGACTTTTTAACTAAGTTTTGAAAATAGATTTTCTTATTTCTTTTTATTAGGAAAAAACATAAGAATTGTATGCGGATGTATCTTTTAAGACATTTCTCCCCATAGGTTAATTATATGAAGAACTCGAAGGGGTGTGTACTACCGGTAAAAATTAACCTCTGTCGCTCAAGTTTCGAGAACAGTATTATTTTTTCTATTGGAATGAAACACGCTTTTGCTAGGAAAATAAGTATGACCACCAAAATTCTCCACGTGTTAAGGGATCGCCCTAGTGGGAAATGAACCCGAAGTGGGAAGGGCAATAAACCACGTATGTGTGAGAGGGGGTAAGGTGGTTGAAAGAGTGTAATTAGTTTTAACGTATTGCAATTTAGACGAGTTAAATTCAGTTATATCTTATCTCGTCTTATCGCAGTTAAGTAAATGATGAGTAAACTAATCTACGTCTAACAACACACAGTGAGGTAACGCGAGTTTTTGTAGATAAATTAATTAATGGGTATCCCATAATTCACGCAAGATTTAAACATGCGCCATTTGTGCGGTAAATTGTTGCCAAGCAAAAAAAGAAAACAGTTTAACTGTTGACAATTCAGGGTTGATAAAAATGGAACACTACACGAATGAACAACGCGTTTTAATTGTTGAATCATATTTCAAAAATAATAAAAGTTTGGCTGCTACAGTTTGCAAATTCAAAATATGGTCGGAATATTGATTTAACTTTGTCAACTGTGAAGAGAGTAATTGACAAATTCAGGGATACTGGATAAACTGGGGACGCTAAACACATTGGCTGTCCAATAACAAGCCGTTCAAATGGTAATATATGATCAGTGCGTGAGGGTGTTGGTCGTGGACAAGAATTGGAAATTTCAAGAAGATCTCTACAGCCTTATACTCACTGAAGATCTGGGTCTCCATTCTCGCAAAGTTTAGTTGACACAAAAACATATAACCCTATCCTATATACTTTATGTTTCAATACAAAAATATACAATGGAAAAAATGTGTTTTTTATTTAATTCAAATCTTGCGTGAATTGTCATAAAAAAATCGTTCAAATAATTATTGTGCCAGATTTAAAAAAAGTGCACTTGATATTCAGAATCGAGGAACTTTTGTAGAATTTTGGAACTAAATATATTAAGTGCCAATCTTAGTAAATGCAGAAGTGTACATAACTACTAGACTAATATCGGTCTTGTCTCGCGATATTTACACAAATTTTTCACAAATTACAACTTAAAAAAATGTAGCCTTCTCTTTGTTGTTGCAGAGTTAAGTTCACAATACGAGAGTTCACATGATAGCGAAACTAATTCCGGTATTCCTCGTGGCAGACCCTCTTCTTCTCTTTCTGAAAGAAATTATTCGCTTGAGATTGACCTGAACCATCCTCCTGCCGATTCTCCTCCTCGTGTCCGATCCAGGTCTCCTGCCAGATATATAACTCCTCCTATGAGACTTCCTTCATCTGACGGATTAGGAGTTGGAATTGAACAACTTGGATTTATTCGGTTAATTTCCAAGATGAATCCTCGTAGGATTTTCGAATTACGAAGATACACTTTTCCTACAGATAATCGACTTCTATTAAAAGTAGGATATAATGTATTTGGCCCCATGCCATGTGAAGAAAGAATTGTATTATCGACATCTGATGGTGATGCCATTGCTATATTGTAAAATTATAATGTTCTTGCTGGAATATATTTATATACCAATTATCTGAAAAGACGGGCGAAAATAAACATAGCAAGCGGCATGGTCAGAAGATTAAACCAAACAGAAATCATGGAAACTCCAGTAGGTGCACGCCGCACAATTTTGAATAATTTTAGGATTATGAATTTAAACCCACTTGTAAATCATAATCCTTCGGACTAGAATTAAAATTAAGCAAATGCATATTTTACACGCCAGATTTTTTAATAAGTTTATTATTTTCCACGAAAATATTTTTGCTAAAACTCTTTTCGATAGAGGTGATTGCCGATGGATATAATTTTAATGATTTGTATATCTTTGAGAATCGAACTGAATGCCCTCTGGAAAAGACACCGATCACGTCCTCGGGCTGCAGATATATAGGCCCTGTACGAAGGCTTTCTGATGAACATGATTACAATAACTATTAAGTAGTCGCGGAAAATTGTCCAGAGATAGTCCCGAAGGAATAACCCTCAAGCGATAGCGCAACAACCGTGCCGAAAGCTAAATAAGAAGATTGGGTGGACAACACAGAAAGCGTTCCGTGTTCATTGTGCAATTGAGTATATAATATCTGGTAGACCGTTCACGAAAAGGGTCCGAAAGTTCGCGTAAGATAAGGATCTAAAATCACACACTGAACAATTCAAATCTACTGACAATCAAGCAGCAAATTGTTGGCAAAATACGGGTCCCATCTGACGAAAGGAGAATACAAAAGAGCTAGAGATGGATCAGAGAGAATAAACAATTCCTTTCTTATAAATAATATTCCGATAAATAATGATCCGATTCAAGGAGTTTTGCGACAACCTCATAACATCTGAGGACGAATGTCCTTCAATCATTGCCGAAGTAATAAAAAAGTACTTAGCATTTCATGCCTTAGCTCGTTATTCTTGTGAATCTTGGTTGTATAGATTAGTTGTAAATTCTCGTAAAGTAGACAAGAAATTTTAGCAATATAGACTTTTCCGGGTTCGTTCACGCTTCAAAATTTCAGATCGATTGATTCGGATATAATCATATGTTTAGATAATAACGCCCTAATACAAGATGTAACCTTCGGTTCTCAAAACGCGTCATACAATGTATCGATAGACAGTCTTCCATTCAGCTAAGAGGCCTAGGTGTAGGGTATGTTGTTGATAAACTGTCTCGGAGCGATGACGTAAAAACCATCAATAATTATTTTTTTACGAGAGCTGCTGAAAAATGTTCTTATAACAAACCAAGAAGGGTCCGCACTTCTCGGTAGTGTAGTGGTATTGATAGTATCACTACAGCGATCTTAATGTATATAAATATAATCAAAGATCTTAAGTTGATCATTATAATGAAGCTATCAACGATCCTCTAAAAAACATGACTCTTTCTCCTTGGCATGAATCCCCCTGGAACTACTTTCGTATTACTTCAGAGGGTATCATTTCTCTGCCCACTAGGGCGCCTTCTGGCCTTCTTCTTTGCCAGCTTCGTGTTTCAACCATGATCTACGCATCGTCCTCAGTAGTGCGGTAGTTCCACACTTTAGGGTCGTCGGCCTTCGACTTCTTGATTGGGTGCGGCTGTTTGGACTGAATCTACATTAGCCTTACATTTCTTGCTGGATCTCTTGCTGGTTCTCTTCTTCCGGATGCGAACAGTTACATGCCCCAACCAAGATGTACGCATCATCCTCAACAAAACGACAGTGTAGCACAACGGTCTCTTAGGCCTTCGAGATCTTGATTAGGCATGGCTGATTCTCATGGTCAGATAGAGCAGCTCATGGGGGATTGAGGCTCTGTTCTTTCTTCTTATGCCGTAGCCCAGTCCCTACATATTCATCTATTTTGTCCCACGACGTTTTCTGGCGTTATATGGCCAATATGTTGCTCTAGAATTCGTCTCTCAACGACCCATCTCTTACATACAAAGAACGTACGGTTGAGCATCGTCTTCTTCTACATATCTAGTGATAATATGCAATGTTGGTTTTCCCTAGTTTGTGGAGTTTAGCTGAGAATAGACCGTGCCCCGTAAAAAATGGAGTCAGAAAAGAGTTGGTTTCGCAATCTTCCCTCTCCACCCACTTATCCAGTCGGCTCATAAGTTTGGCTGTCCACCTGCCCCTAGTGTCTTCTCTCCATATAGTTCTCCATTGCTTCATTATGTAAGCTCTCGCTTGCTTCTTTGCTTCCAGTTCGCCTACTTCTGTCTTCTTTTGGTACGTGCACTTATGCTCCCTGGATTGGAGATCGATTAGTATTACTTCAGCTACCACGAGTAGAGCTTGCTCCGAAACCGTTCAGTAAGAGCAGGCTACGCTAAGCGCTCCTCGCTTTTGTACATCTTCCATCCGCTTCCTATATTTTTACATTCTGAGTGCGTCTGCCCAGATTTTTTCTCCGTAAACAGAATTGATGTTGTCATAGATATCAATTGGCGGCGCTTGTTTGGTTTTGGACCTCCAGCATTGGCCATGAATCTGCTTAGGGTTGGACAACCATCAATAACTTGCTCGACAAAAACGTTGGTCGACAATCACCAACAATCGACATTTGGATAAAATCCAAATGTTTGAAGCGAATTTCCAGATATGTTATCTGTCTGAAATAATCGTCTTATTTCATATTTTTATTCATTGACAATTTAAAAAATATTCTGGTTCAAAGTCCAAGGGGTTTCCAAACTAATCATTTTTAAATCGTGCATTTACCTCATCGAAAAATGTAGAAAGTTGTACCTACAAAATTGTAAAACTCATAAAATAAAGAGTGAAAGCTGATATTCAATCAATCTTGACAAGAAATATGAATAAACATTATGGTATTATGGAATATTCATAAAAAAATTTTAATTCTGCGAATCTAAAAATACGAATTTCGTCACTTGTGATGCATTGTTATCACATCCGAAACATACCCCTTTTCACACACACTCCTTTTCGAACATAAAAAATATAACCATTATCTTTTAAATATGATAACATTATTCACAGTTATTTGTTTTTTATTAACAAGCAGAAAAGAATTTGTCAAAATTATTTATACATTTGAGACAGCGAAAATGTTTAAAAGAAAGAATCTGAGATTTTATATATTAGGATCTGACATTGCATCTGATAAAAATGAACGTAGGCAACCAAATCTCATATTTTTAGCTTCGCAGAAACTTGCATTTCACGTTTAAATATTTGCTTTGATTGCTTAGCAATCACGCAATATTTATTCGCGTTCTTGCTTGAAAATTTAAGTCTTTTTGTTGACAATTCGTTTTAATGATTTGAGAATTTATCCTTTTTGGTCCATTCTTATTTAAAAATTAATCTTTTTCAGTTGAAGATTTAACTATTTTGTCAGAAATTTTATATTTTAGAGGTACTATAAAGTTCATCAATAACCGACGACATTCAATAAAAAGTATAACCAATTTTATTGGCCAGATATTAGATATTATTAGTTATGATTATAATCATTATCATCATTATTATATGATATTATAGTATAATTATTATAATTATCAATTCTGACAATTTACGGGGATTGCAATGAATTAAAAAATTTAAGCAAACCACAACATTTTCATAATTTCATAAAAGTTAACGTAGTTTTAAAATGTATGAGATGGAAAGCTGGATGAGGACTATTTTGTTTTCCTCCCCTGCTTGTACAATTTTATTAAAATTTATCTCTGAAAACCTATTGCAGAAAAATTGTTTGTTTTAAAAAAACCCCATTAAATTCGAAATTCTTTAAAATTCAATTTCTTTGACAATAAATTATCCCGGAAGAGATCATTAAAATCCGACACACTGAGTTCCGACGAAAGCAATAAAAATGGGAAAAACTACAACTGACACTATGGTACAAGGAAAAATTTAGTCTCTTAAAATTTAGGCGTTTATTTGAAGACTGTTGGACAGAAAGAAAAGTCTTCATATGTTTCAATGACTTTGAAGAAATAATATAAAACTATTTTGAGACGTGCGAGATTCAGCTTGCGAAACTGCTCTAGTCCGTTAGTGTTTACAGCGTTATTCTATGGTTGTATTAGATTAGTTTAGTATAGGTTTGCGTATAGTATAAATAAAAAACTCAGGTATACTGCAAAAACATTGTTTGTGTGTTTGTGTGTGTATATGCATAGAAGCGTGGGTGTGTGTTGAACTTGCGACGCTATGAATAACAATTTTTTAATTTTCTTTCTTCTAGATTTTCTACGACTGTCGCTGAGATTCTCGTCAACTGGATTAGAGAATATAATGTCCTTGCGTTCTACATTTTCAGCGACAGTCGAGCAAATTTTATATCGCTGCTTATTTAAACTCTGCAATTAACATTTTTAAGTCCTTCTGAAATGTATCAAAATTTCCAGATAATTATTGATCACATTCTTCAACAAGAAGGTTTCAAAACTTTATTCAACTTCTTCTCGTATCCGAGATTAATACACAAAGTCTACTGTATTCCTTGCAGTTTGAAAGCGAAGATTTTATCTATTCAAGTAAGTATTCGCTAATGCCAAGTGGACAGTGACCCAATACACTAGATCCACGTCTGTTAAGGATGAATGCCATCTTGATTGAAGACATTTGGGATCCCGTTAAGAAGGAGTTGATTGGAGCGCATAGTCTGGCATTAAAAAAATGAACATTTCAATGCCATCAAATGCGTACAAATTGCATTTTTGTCCGAAATGCTATTAAATGCGCTTTACTGTATAAAACTCGTTTCGTTTCAATGCGCATAAACTTCAAGGCATTACAGTCCTTTGCTTGAGATGCCTATAAGTTTATGTCATTTAATGCCATCCAATGATACTCGGCGAACCTTCAAAATGTACATCATGCAATGCCTTTCACGCACCAAGTATCAAACCGTGTCAATGCCGTTTAATCCTGTCGACAAAATATTGAATAGAATCAAGGCCGGTGAATGCGATTTAATTATTTTTCGGGCAAAAATGCAATTGGTACGCATTTAAAGGCATTGAAATGTCCGTCCTTCTTAATGCTAATCTATGCGTCCTAATCAACTCGTCGTTACCGGGATTAAATTAAGCAGATGCTTGCAGGGAAAAGTGTCTTCGCACTGATACAGCTTTCTCGTTGGTTTAAGAAGATCTGACGCTCCTCACTTCTTTCCTTATGAAAATACTTTAATTTAGATCAGCAGTCTTAATTTACTATTTGGGGGCATATTTTCGCCCTCTTTAATGGGGGGGGGGCGTTTTGGGACACAGTTCGTCCTTTCATTATTGTTTACCTTATTTCATTAAACTATTTTTTCTGTATGTATGTTTGTATGTTTGTCATTATGTAAATTAATATATTTCCAAACGATTATCACGTTTTAAAGTCATCAGTAATTTTTATTACCGCTGGCGCCAGCCGTGTATATAATTTTCGACGGTAATGTACACATATTAATTGTAATATCAGATATAAAGAATTTAGTAACTCAATGATTATCCCTTGAAACGGACTAATGTAATGCAAGTACTTCATAAGAACAACCATGACAGCTTTATTCAAGAAGATAATAACCATAAGATATATCATATAGTCCTCTGTACGGGACCAGAATATTCCTTTGTTTCCCGGTTAACCAAATGTTACATTAAAATTTGGACAAAATGAGGGTTCTTAATACTCTGGTCTTCACATCGGCAATCATCTTTATTTCCATTGGTAAATATAATAGTATAATAATATATCGTGTCAAAGTAATAAAAAACATAGAGTATGTAGGCCTCGTAAAAAGTGGTAATAAGACGGTGCTAAATTCCGCTCATGCTAAATTATCCCACTGGAATGAAAGTTTCTTAGTCTAAGTCGTTTAGTGTTAAATGTCGCAGTTACAATTTGATTAGGCTGTAAAAGTTTGTGCTGGATAATACTCGCACTCCAGAAATCAAAACCTCGCTGGCAGGTGTCTAGGAGGTCGCGACAGAATCCAAACAAAACGGATGAAGCGGTTTCAGAGCCGAACGTAGTCCATGCTCAACTCTATCACATATTGAACATCGTAGAAAAACACATACAGTTCCGCCATGAGGAGAGATCTATAGCCTCGCGAGCAAACCACAAACCTTAGATCGCATGAGAGAATGTATTACTCGCAACTCATTGACTTCAGGCACGAATCAATCAATTCATCCTCATAAACAGATGTTGCCTTAGGGAAGAGATGACCCAAGAATTAATTGAAGAGTGTCTGAGGAAATGAACAATCTTTAAAAACCTCACCGAATTTCATGTCAATAGCGAGCGCTGTTCGTAAATCGTTACAAATATCGTCGAAATATACTGGACGTAGTTCTCTACGTCCATGACGCTCGCGAAGGCGTACATTTGTAGGCAGATATTAAGTCATACTTAGCTGGGTTTACTCAGAAGTTTTGAAACGGGGAATCAGATGCCAAAGTCGACAATTTGCTCGCCAGAGGACTGTTGTCCCATCGAAAGTTACGTAGAATAAACCTATTTGCTATGGGATCTAGGGAACGATAAGGAATCTTTAGAAGCCTCGGCGAGGAGAGCAGTGATTGGAGCAGAGCTCATGCACCCGAAGGCCACATTTTAAAAGTATCGCGCTAGCCTAAAAAACGTGAATGCCCAACGCAAGACATACTTTAACCAGTTCCTTGTGAACCGTTCGCAGAAGGAAGGGGGATGCTCCCTCGCATCTTTTAATCTAGTCGTTCTAATCATCGGTGCTGCTCGACATGCCAAGCTTTCACTGTTTAATAGTCTGGAAAGCACTCCTGCATGTAAAGTAAATGTTAAGACACTGGCGAAAAAAATGCAAAAGGCGGTCGTCCTTGGGTCGCATTGAATCCACCGTAGACTGTAGCCACTTATCTCACGGTCATGAGACGTGGCTAGACATGAAACTATGCCGCGATTTCGCTAGGAGCTGGTGTAATTTTGTTGCATGGCTCTTTGGTTCAGGTCCAAACCTAGGAACCGAATTTGCTTATTTTTTCGGTCTTGTCTCACAATCTGAGCTCTTTTTTGTTGCAGAGTTAGGTTCTTCTTCTTCTTCTTTATCTGAAAGACATTCAGCTGAGGGAACTTTTTCTCCCGGTTTATTCCCAAGTCGAATCCGCGCCGGATGTTTAAATTTCTTAGATATACGTTCCCTGTCAATAATTTACTCCTATTGAGAGTAGTAAACAATATCTTTGAGCCTATGTCACCCGAAGAAAGAATAGTATTATCAACATCTGATGGTAATGTATTTGCAATATTGGAGAATCAATATGTTCTTGCTAGAATATATATACCTGTTATGGGCGATAAAAGGCAGGCAAAAATACACACGCCAAGTGGAAGGGTCACCCCAATGACCAGAGAAGAAATCACTGAAACTCCAGTAGGTCTCCGCCGCACAATCTCAGGGTGTTTTAAAGTGCGCCGTATAAACCGCAATCTTCGAACTATTAATTTAAGAAAAATTTAAACAAAAATATAACATGATTTCTGATTCGAAATCGGGTAAAAGTGTTTTATGTAATTGATTGCCAACTGGAACCTAAAGTAACGCTTGGATATTTTGTTAAAACTGAGTCGAATCTTTTCTGAAATATTTTTAGAAATCTTGCAAATTAAAGTATATTTAATGCAAAAATTTCTAGAATGAATCATTTTTCTAAAGGAAGATTTTTAATTTTAAATTCTTACATTCTCACAGTTCTGAATTTGCATGGTGAGCCCTAAATTTTTCATATTGCCCTTGCATAAGTTTTAATTTTGCAAATTACCCTTTCAGGGGTAAATTATCTTGTTTTGTTTTCGGGGTTGCTGATTACGATTAGGGCATAAGAATTGAAAAATTCAAAATGGCGTATCCAAGATGGCGACTATATAATTCTTAATTCACATTTTTCGATCGGTTGACACAAAAATTGCTGTATGGGGATTTTTCTGATCGCTAATTTCGATTCTAACGTCAAAATTGCAAATTTACAATGGTGAATCCAATATAGCGGCTAATGAACTCTAAATTCGCCATTTTTTTAACCCATTATTTCATAAAAAATAGATCAGGATAACAAAAATAGGGAGTCGGGATTGGTGTTCTTACCCCCATAGACAGATTTGTTTTTTTATTGTTTGTGATATTCTAAACGTTTTTTAATTTACACCAAATACGTACACCAAATATGTATATATGGAATTTTAAAAATTAGATACTGAAAACTAATTAGTCCTTAAGAAGATAGGTGCACCTAACGATTTTTGGTCCAGGAGCCCAAATTTTCTTAATTCAGCACTGACAATCACTGTAATCTATTGGTTAACGGCTATTAGATATAATGACCTGATAAAGCACCAGAATATTCTAATCGGACACTGTTAACTAGAAAGTTAATTCTTTTGGTGAATATAATAGTATAATAACATTTATGTATAAATATAAAAAACGTTAAAGAACTGCAAAGAAAGTATTTGTACATCTACGGGTAATGAAAGGATCTTGGTTGATCTAAAAAGAAGTATTTTTACACATAGGAGTGATTTTTATATCTGTAGAGAGCATCACAAGAAGTGTTTTTTACACTTAGGATTAATCTTTGGGTGTCAGAGGATCTATTAATGGGGATTTTACAATCAGGTTTGATTTTTGAAACTTTAGAGATCTTTAAAAGGGGTATTCTTATACTTAGGTGTGATTTTTGGGCATTTAAAGATTTTCAAAAAGAATATTTTTCAGAAAGGTCAATTCTCTTTCCTACCATTATAGCCATTACATATCCAGAACGTAATAATTTATGACTGGATAGATATAGATGACCATAACTTCGCGGAAATCAACAAACAGAAATTTGGTTGAATGAATGACAACCGGGAAACGGAAAATATAGGGCGGAATCGGTAAATTAGAGATATCAAGAGCAAATATATGTCTTCGACACAAATGAAATAGAAAGAGATCATTTGATGAATTAGAGGTGGATAACAATTATAAGAATAGATAGATCCTAAGTAGTATTAAGATTTATTCTTTAGCACATGCAAGTGATGATTTAGCGAAATCGGGATGAACATTGTGATAAGAATGTGGTATCCAGGAAGATAGCATAGTCTGGAGGGAGGTAGAATTGGAGATGGTAGTTAGGCAGGCAGATAAAAGATGAATGAAACTTATGAAATAAAAATATGACAAATAGTAAAAGATGGTTAATTTGGTGAGGGAACCAGAATATCTGAAAAAGTTCAAAAAGAAGAAAAAGTGGAAAAAGATGGTGCGATTCAGTATGGGGAAGAGAGGGAGAGTATATCGGTACTGGATGGACGAACAAGAGAAATTATGTTTATAAGGCCATAGGTAACAAATAGGTTATTTTATCTAATTTGAGAATCCCTTTTAAAAATGAAATTGATACTTAATATACGATTTGCTTATAAGAAATACTTAAAGTCCAGTTTTAGCCATTTTTTCTTCAGAACTAACACTATTGGTACATGAAAATGTGTTAATGACTACTGGACTAGCATTGCTGGTCAAGCTTTCTAGAAGATTCCCAGGGGAAATTTCTCTCATTTTCGCGGTCTTTTTTACAACATTTACATGAGGGGTTCACACAATGCCAGCCTAAAAAAATTTAATCTTCTCTTTCTGGTTGCTTCACTGTTCGATTGTTTACCTAACGGTGATCCTACTCCTGGTATTCCTTGTATTGGACCTTCTTCTTCTTCTTCTTCTTCTTCTTCTCCTTCTTCTTCTTCTGAAAGACATTTGCCTGATGTACTTTTTGCTCCTGCCGAGCCTCCTGTTCGTGCCAGGTCCAGCTCGCCTTCTGCCAGTTTCAGGGCTCTTCCAAAAAAGCTTCTCTCTCCTGACGGATTGGGATGTGGACTTGACCAACTTAGATTTATTCGGCTTATTCCCCAGTCGAATCTGCACCAAATCTTTGAACTTTAAAGATACACCTTTTCCGCAAATAATCCACTTTTATTAAGCTTAGCATATAATATCTTTGAGACCCTACCATCCGAAGAAATAATTGTATTATCAACATTGTTATAGTATTATATAGATGGCGTTAGTAACCAGAGATAGATAGAGACGTATGAGGAGAGGGGGAATAACCAAGAT
>JAAAKG020142391.1:0-11620 GCA_010014905.2 Druon quercuslanigerum
ATACGAGAAACGTCATTTAACAGGTAGAAAGATTTCGAATCAACTTTCCTGAATGCGAACTCAGTGCGATTTTTTTTTCACTGAGATAGAGCTACTTGTTCCCAAGTGTCAGGACTTTCTGTCCCGATATTAAAAGCCTGTGTATATCATGTACACCATAACAGATCACGCAGCTATGATTTGCACTATGTGTCAATACGTCTAATCTTGGGCAAGAAGGATCACGGTCCATTACCAATATTTCACCAAGGATGGACTAATTGCAGTTAATGCATAGACTCGTTTTCACAGTTACGATAAGTGCTGGTAAGTTAAATGCGTCACGCCGAAGACTTGCTAATTCGCGGACAGCAGCATGTTTATCCCTATCTATTTGCGCAATTCGTTGTAAAGCAAAATCCCTTTCGCAAACATAACAGCACTAACGTTTTTTCGACACCAATGCGAAATGGTTCTATTGTACAAAACCTTAGTCTGGTATGAAGAGAAATTAAGAAAAATTAGGAATTCTATTCCGCAATACTGGTAGAATTTCTGTATAAATCTACGAATTCAAATGATGAAATCTCAGTATCAAATATCAATTTTCAGTAATAATCAACAAAGTGCCTAAATATTGCAAAAGTGTAGAATAAATAACCAACTTATTGGTAGTAAATCATGCCAAACAACTGATAAAAGACGAAAAACAAAGAAAAAAATAAAAATGATTTCAAATGACATAACTATGAGATATTCCTAAAAAGAAAACGTACTAAAGTACTCAAAATAATTAAGAAGCCTCAATGGGTTAAAAACACGAAAAGCTGGCCAAAGGTAAGAAAAATGTTATTAATATAAATTTTGTAACTTTGGATTACCTCACTGATCATTATAAATCTCAGACAAGTGATATAGACGGCCTAGATAGTTCTAGAATGCTCTTGGTCTTACTCTAAACTTGCGCTTCACACTGACCCAGATTCTTCTTTAGCTACCATGGCACACAGTGCCAGTAAGACAGAATAGAAAAATCTAGCCAAACAAAATGTTTTTAAAAATGGGCCGAATTTTGTTACCTATCGGTTTTTGGGCTCGCTGATTACGAATCCGATGTTGAAGATTCCGAAATCAAAATGTTGAAAAAATGAGGGACAGTTTTAGCTAGTTTTTCGCGATTTGATCCCCCTTTGCGCCACATACATTTGCCTAATGAGAAGATGCAGCAATGGCATAGCTGAGAGGGTCGCCAATGCCGCTGATAGTGTTGTTCTCATTGATCCAGTAATTGTCAGGGAAAAAAACCTTTGCATGCTCTTTAGCTGTTTCCTCATTATAACCAGAAAACAGCCAGAGAGCATACAAAGGTTGACTGACAGTTACTGGTTACTGCTAGTTACGGGTAGTTTGCTAGTCATGTACGATCATTATCTTACATGACCAGTAATCAAAAATTCAGTAATCAAAATCCAAGTTCCTCAGGGAACTTGGAATTTGAGTTCTTCCTGTTAGGAAATTACGATGTGCGACAGGCTAAAAGGTTCCAAAAGAAAAAACTTTTTAAAGAAAGATGCTATGGGAGATCACGGAGGCTGCACACAAGATACAGTTTTATTAGCAATAGGTTCTATTATCTTTGGGAATATCTTAGATAATGTAATCAAAGCCATATATTGTACGTCTTAAAGCCAGATTTTGTATGACGAAGCAGACACTAAGCAAATGAAACTGGCAATAATATAAAATATAAGCACATTTATTTTAGTAATCACGCATTTTTGTAGCAAGTGTAACTGATTAGGTAGATTTTTTTCAGTTAAAGATTCTCAATTTGCCATAAAAAACTGAATTCAAAAAAATTATGCGATGGGTATAAAAAGAGTTTTAAGGGTTTTTTTTCTTTTTTAGATTCAAAATACTTTATCAAGCTATTTTTCTAATCCGAGTCACCATTTCGTATAATTTCTTTTGTATTTTTAATTTTTAATACAATATTTAAAAATTTCGACCGTGACAAATAACACGAATTAGATTTCATACGAATTGGGTAACTTTTTAACCGTTTGTTCGCTATTTTTGAATCTTAATTTTAAATGCAACATAGGGAATTCATATTATAAAAACCTCTTTATGAATGATTTTTATACGAAACAAAGCATTTTTAAACTCCCGTTTTTCGCAGATTTTTGATCTGCCATTTTTACCATGGCCTATGTGACAACAAATAAAAAGCTTTATTATGTTTTTGTGTCTAACACTGGTAAATAAAAGAAAATTTTTAATGATTAAATCCTTACTTTCTAAATCTTGAAAAAATATTTAAGGAATTATTCAAAAATCAATAATTTTACTTCATAAAAAATTTTTATTCTTTCATAATAATTTATTTCATATATTAAGTTATTTGATAACTTGCCATAATCTTAAATTTGAAACATCCTATAAGAAAATTGAACTAAAAGAAAAACTCCCAACGAAATCGACTAAAAAATGAAACTTCCTGACTATCTGCATTTCTTATCTATCGACATGACAAAATTTACAATTTAAGGTATCTTAAAAGACGATCAATCCCAAAGAAAGGATTCAAGGATGATGGTCTAAAAAACAAAATTTACTGATTTATTTTTTTATTTTAAAATTTTTGATAATTTAGGAGCTATTCCGGAAAGAAATTGTAATAATAAAAGAGTGTCCGGAACAGTCATCTAAAAAGTGAAATTTCCTTATATCTCTTATTATTCAAACTTTGATAACAAAAAAATAAAAAAAAAAGATCAGTAAAGTAAAAATATTTGGTCATGTAATTACTCAAGATTCTTCATTTTTTTTATTTCTTTTATCTTTATTAACAAAAAAAGTCTACATTTCCAAAGTGTTAAAAGTTACCGCGTGCATATTTTAATGCTTTTAAATGAGCTACGGTCAAAATTAACCTACTATTCCATAGTTTTTTAAATAGAGATTTGAATTACAAAATGTCAAAAGCTCGTTCATCAATTATTTAAATAGGTACTTTTATCAATTTTTATCTCATGCATTTCGTAATGCGTAAATATGATCATTACTCATTGTCAGTTTAGGAAAAAAACCACAGTCTAAAATAACATTTCTCGTATCTTTATTTAATGATAAAAAAATCACTTTCATAAAAAAGTAAATTCTTGTAGCCGCAAAAACTAATAATCCTGATTTTTAATTATTTTTTGTACTAATTGAATGTCTTATGTTTTCCCTCGTTTTTCTCTTTTTTTACATTTCATATCTTATCAAATTGCATAATTACTTAAATAAACATGAATTTGTTTCTCGCATTGAAATAATTGAGCGCTTTCGTTTAATTTTTTTTACTTGAGATTAGAATGATTGCATTAAACTAAATCAAAGGGAAATTAGATTGTTTTCATTGTTATCCTCTTATTTTTGTAATCATTAATTTTATAAATCTTTCGTTTAAAAGGCACATCATTTTCAAAACTATGAGAATTATCAAACTTTAAAGTTTAATAATATTAAAAATTCTTGAATATAATTAAATTCTTTATTGTGTTGATAGAAATTTCTTTTAATAGTTAAAACAATTCTTTAATCACTTTGAATGTCACTTGATAATTCAGGCTATGATACTTATTATTAAAATATTTACTCAAATATTTGAAGCTGATTGGTTTCAATGTTATTCACTTATATTATTATTAATTCAATTAATTTAGATATAAATATCCTGAATTGTTTAATTTGGTTTTTAACGAGAATAGTCGTTTGATTTCTTAAATCCTATAAAATCGTATTATAGTTTTAGCTTGAACTATTGATAATTTAATCATTCCTAAGTAAGAGGCTTTAAAATATATTCTAAACAAAGAAAAATGAAGAAGGTAATTCCTTAAATTCTAAACTTAAGAACGAGAAGATTTAGGAGCTGGATTATAAAAAAATGAATTAATTTTAACGAAACATATTCCAAATCTCCAACTGACAAGCTGAAAATTAGAATTTCTATTTTAGGATAATTCATCGAATCAATTTATGTTTTTATATATGATAAAAATATAAAAATCTATAATTATAGTAGGATTTTGTTTTGTTTTAATTAAAATTTGAATTTTTTAGTTTAGAATAATTCGTCGCATCAATTTTAATTTTTAAAGATAATGAAAATATAAAATATCTAGAATTGCAACAGCAATTTATTTTTTTGATTTGATTTTATTCTAATTAGAAATAATACAATATAAAGTTCTTTGTATTTTAAAAAATTTAATTTTAAAAAATCAGACCTAAGATTGCAATGCTTAAGGTTTAGGCATTGACATATTTTCGAAATTTTAATTTGATAACACACAATTTTTATATTCCTGAATTCAAAATGAAATTGTTTAAAAGAGCTTTTGATAGATTTCATAAAAATTCCATTCTTATAGTTTTTATTATAAATAAACAATAATCCGAAATAAATAAATAATAAAGTAATTGTAAAATTATTTTTTTAAATTAGTTTATTATTATAATTAATTAAAGAACTCATAACCTCTAGAAAATACGTCCATTTCTCGACATACCTGAAAAAGCAACTGTTTAGGCAAATTAACATTGTTTAGAACATTGCAAATTAGTTTAACTTCGACTATATATTCTTATATTAGTAATTATTAATTATTTGTAAAAGGAAAACTTTCATAAGTATTTTATAATCCGCAATGTTAAGTAAAATTACAATTTGTAGCCTATAAGTGGCTTCAAGTCATTCATTATTCGAATTAATGATTGATTCTTACTTTAAAAAAAAATTCTGAACAATATACTAAAAAGCCGAATTATTTGCAACGTATCTCGTATGAGTATTAAACTCACAATAATCTGAATTTTTGCGTGTTAAATTCCTTTGAAACTTAATTAGGTTTTTTCTAGTTCACCGAGTATTAATAAGAACCAGATTAGGTAATTATAATAAGAATTTATAGTTTATTTATTGTATTTAATGTTTTTTCATACCTATCATTTATCTAGAGATAGAAGATTAGTAGAATATTAAAAAGTCATAGAAGATTTATTTATGAGCTTTAAGTGTAGATAAAATTTTATTTCGCGTGTAGCGCGTATCAGGAAAGTTAAATATAAGTTAGATAAGTTAAATAGCTTTCTGGCTACAAATAATATATCAAATTTCACTTAGTCTTTCTAAATTGTACCGCTCTATCTCTTTAAATAGAGTAAGAATAAGCTAATTAAAAAACAAGGTAATAAATCTAAGAGAAATATGAAATTTAAATTCAAATAGTCCGAATGTGTGCAATAATTCAGAAGTAGGTGTGAGAATGCAAATAGTATATAAACCGAAACTTCTTGTGCAATAAGCCATATTTTTGTGATCTACATAAATTTCTTTAGAAATCAATTTCACACTTTGATTTTCGAAACATGAAGATCTTCTATGGATCTTCCTTCGGGGTCCTCGGTTTGGTAGTCATCCTAAATTATGTTGGTAAGTATATAAAGGAATAGATTTTTAATGTTTTCTGCTTGCAGTATATATTTTGTTAATTAAAAAATGGTTTTCTCCACATGTAAAAAAAGTTTTTTACGCAGACAGACCAAAATTAACTTTCTGTTAACCCAAAGACCCAGATGTTCGCTGCAGGTTAGGATTATTTTAGTTTAAAAAATAGGCTAAATTTTACTATTTCAATTGACTATTCATTCGTTTAGATAATAAAATAATCATTTTGTTTAAACTTTTAATTATTACTTATAATTTTTTTTTTCTTGCAGCGTCATCATTTTATTAAAAAACTAAACCCTTTGGTTGAAAATTAGACTATTTTGTTAAATTTTTTTACTAAACATGCATCGTTTTTATTTTTGGCTACAAATAAATAAATCATTTAAGAAATCTGTCTGTGAAAAATTTTTAATAATTTGTTAATAATTCGTCTCTTTTGGTAGAAAATATTTCTTCTCGGTTGAAAATTTGCCGATTTGATAAAAAATGGATCTATAAATTGGAAATTTAATTATTCAAAAAAGTCGGGGTGTGTGTTCAGTGCGTTCCGACTGGATCAACTTTTAGTTGCGTATTGGATACCCCGTTGGCAAATATTAGTTCATGCTGAACGTAGGAAGTAGCGCTGCAGCAGTGGCAAGCCGGTTCCAGGAGAAACCGAAGCTTGTTTCTTCCAAGCTGCCGGCCGATAGTAGGCTGCTTTTAGAGGAGATGTGTGTAGAGCCGTCTGGTACTGGATGGTAGAGGGCTACTTGACACTAAAAGTCCCTCTGGATGGTCCGGCCCGGTGAAGGCGAGCTGGTTTCAGCAGGAACCGTAGCTCGAGTTGACGTCGGTGGTGTTTTGTTGGAGGGACCGTTCAACGCCGCTGACCACGTGTTGGATCCAGTGGCTGTGGGACAGCAGTCCTTTGTGTTGAAGTTTGGTTTGGAAGGAGTCGAGGAGTACTGCGAGGAGGCGGCGAACTCGTGTTCGTTGGATCGCGTGGAAGCGGTTTTTGCCGTGCTGGGGCATAGGAGTCAGGAAAGGTTTTTCTAGACTGAAAATGAAAGCGGAAGGTGGTCGCGGAGCTATAAAATCGTACCGACCAAATAGAACAGAAAAAAGTTTATTGGAGCTGCAGAGAGCTTACCGGCTTGATTAGAGAGAGAGAGAGAGAGAGAGAGAGAGAGAGAGAGAAAGAGAGAGAGAGACTTTGACGAAGCTGCATGGAGAACTTAACTCCCTCTGAAAGAGAAATAGAGAGAGATGGGAAAGGGGTTGGCGGAGCTGCGAAGAGCATACCGGCCTGAAGACCACTTTGGAGGAGTGAACGAGAATAAAAAAAGACTTAAGTTAATTTAATATTCTCTCTATTGCTCGAAAAAATTTACATAAGCACCAGAGACGATCGAGTGTTATCCGATTGATTTTCGGAGAGAGAGTGTCGTTTGGGACGCGTACACCGGTATATAAGCGCGTCGCGCGAGATCCTCAGTGAAGAAGGGGAGTGGACGCCGGCCACGCGCAATAGTATAACGCCTCGAAAAATACATCGTAGGAAAAATAAATGCATTATGTTTCCTATAGGAAATTAAAAATTACAAAAATGTTGGCATAAAATTACAGATGGAAAAATCACGAAATTTATATAAAATGCAGTTAGCAAAATTAGAATATAAAACTACAGAAAAGTAAATTACGACCTAAGAATAGCGTCACAAAGACAAAATATTATAGGAAGTGAGAATCGAAATTAAAAATAACAATTTTAAAAATGAAATGAGAAAAGAAATAAAATCACATTAATAGTTATAGGCAAGACTTTCAAGACGGGGCTGGCGCGTGATACACAATCTTTCCATTGTTTCTCAATTATTAGGCTTAGTGGTCTATAAACCGTTTAATTAAGTTTCTTATAAAATAAATCTGTCCTGTTAAAATTATTTTTTTTGGGTTGGCAGTGCAATTTTTTCGTTTGAAGATGCCGTACTTACCTGATTTTTTCTTTGCAGAGTTAGGTTCGCAGTCAGAATCTCCCAGGGTACCACCTTTGGAACACAGGGAGCTCGGAACTCCACATCCAGGTTAGTTTGGTGTTAAAAGTACCTCCTAAGTAATTAATTGATGTAGAATTCTTTGCAACAATCCTGAACAATGTTGAGAAGATTTTGCATGTGTTCGACTAAAGTCCCCTCATTTTTTTCCGTCATCAGTGTAAAAAGGAAATTTAAAAACCCTTATCTAACCAAACCTGATATAATTCACAAACGAATCAAATCATCAGTGACGCGTGTCCACAGGCTAGAAGATAAAACTTTTTCCTGCAGACACCGCCTTTTTACTTTTGCTCTCACATTGAAAATGTGGAGAATACACTGGACAATTCTGCCGTGTAGCATGGAGCGAATTTTATATATTAACACTGGTATAGAACCAACTATATAATAATAATAATATGTTGTAATGGTTTCACTATATATATATTTTAATAATACAATTACCTCACTTTTACTTGCAGAATTAAGTACAAAATCAGGAACTCCCATAGAAGTTCTGAAGGAATTCAACATTCCAGATCTTCCTGTCAGGAAAGTACGATGTCCGACACTCGAACAGCGTACACGAGAATCAACTTTTCTAGTAAAAGATGTTATGGGAATTTACCGAGAATGCACGCCAGATAAAATTTTATTGGCAATAGGTCCTATGATCTTTGGACATATCTTGGAGAATAGGATCAGATCCATAGCTGGTGAGAAATGCAGAGAGATTTTATATGACGAAGCATACAATAAACAAATCAAGGTCAAAATAGAATTTTTGAAAGAAAATTTTAACGTAAATGGTCTTGTTCCTGAGCACATATTAAATTTAAGTGAAATTGAACCATTCGGCACGTTTAGAGCAGCAATAGTTCCAAACCCGCCAAGATTTGCGGCAAGCCCTTTCTCCAGATACGGTCACGGATTCGCCTCCAGCAGTCGTTCGCCTAGGCAATTACCTAAGAAACTCATTAAGAAGATCTTCGGTTGGTCATCCAGCCGCTCTCCCTAAACTTCATTTTGGACTTGATACTCTATTAAAACTTCCGAATTTTTCTGATCTCACCTATTGAACAGAGGTTAAAGTTAAATGCTAAGATGCTTTCGAAATTTTAATTTATGACTCCATAGTCCATTGAATGATTAAAAATGCTGACAACGACCTTTTAAGCTAGGCTGAATGGCCCGAAGCATGTTTCCTCAAAATAAAATTTCCTTGACAGTTGCTGCCCTTTCTGAGAAACGGCACATTCATTACCCTACAATTCGTTTACAATTTTAAAACCCGAAAAAACAATGCATTACCTTTAGTGCGGGCAGAGGCTTGCTTCGCGCGATCTACCCATTGTAAGAAATTTTGAAAAAATATAATCCCAGTAGACAGTTAATATACTTTTATATGCACTGAAAGTGTTCTTTTATTGCCGAAAATATTAACCGATTTTCTTTAGCCTTTTGTCATTTTTCTCTAATTATATAGCGAAATTACCTTAGCTAATTAAACTTTTACTGAGGAATCTTCTCATAATTTGAGTTTTAGTAACATGCTTTATTATCATATCAATGAAAATAGCATGAATTGCATGTAAAGGAAAGTAGCCTTCCACTCGAAGCCGATCGTTAGCAATAGTTTGGCTATTACTGCTCTAATATACTGATTTAAAATTCTTCTTAGCTTAGAATTGCCATGTGGTCTAAAATTAAATATTTATTTGTATTTTGTCTAAATTTTTCATTAATTCTTCCAATATTTTCTCTGTTGTATTTCACTGCCGATTATCTGATTATAGTTTTATAAAAAATTTTACATAAGGATTTTTTTATCAGTACGAAAAGCTCATACAAGAATTAATTTAGGATATTATAATAGATTTGTACTGATCTTCCAATTCTTTTGTACTTAAAGTTTTCCATTAAAATTTTTTTTGCTTTAAAGATATTATATTCAAATTCTTTCAATTTCGTAAGTATTGCGCACTTCAAGATTTTATATTAAAAAAATCTAAAGACCTAATTTAGAGATATACCATTAAAATTCTTCAGGTAAATTTTTTAATTGCGTACTTCAAAATCATTCATATCTAACCAATTTTGATTTTAAATTGTCCAGAATGATTTCAGTAAGGATTTAAAAACAATCATTGTCCCTAAATTATTCTGAGACTTATAATCAATGCTATTTAAAAAAAATACAAGATAATTATTGATACAAAACTTGCTGTATTTTATAGTATACATTTTATAACATAATAGAGAATATAAATTTATATAGAAAGCGTAGTCCTTTTCTATTTATTTTCTATAGATAGTAAGTTTTTTTTTAGTTTTAGTCTTTTTCTCTCAAGTTTTTACTCCTTGGATATCTCAATATAAGTACAACTTCTGCCTTTTTACAAGAAGCCAAGGCGACGAGATAATAAGTTATAAATTATAAACTCTAACTACTCCGCTAGAGTGCTCTTAAATTTAGATAGGCTAATATTATTTACTAGCAAATATCTCTAAGTTTTTCAATTTCAGGCCCTCTACCAAAATAATCTTAATAAAATTAAAAACGCTGGAATTTATCCAGAGTTGGAGAAATAAGACATTAAGAAAAAGTTTAAAATCGCATTTAGAGAAGCTTCCCTATGGGAAGAAACGAGATACGTATATCCTTGAGTAGCAAGCGCAAACGAGCTCAGAAAGATAAGCTTCCTTCAGACTAGATTGGGAACTGCAACTTCCGTCCACGCTCAGAGGGTCTTTCCTTTACGGATAAAAGTGCGGACTTACGTTTCTATGGTTAAGGCCTCAACAGTTCCCAAGATCTTGAGAAGAGATGTACCCTTAAACTTTTTTGCGTAAGCAGCGCAACACGAGATGTGCCTATAGTGGGAGGCTTAGGATTATGAGCTCTCTCATCTTCAATAACGTAATGCAGATCTTTGCGTGATGCTCAAGCACGAATAGAATTTTGCCTATGATAGGGCTTTTTACGTAATGGGCTGATAAGAAACCAGGAGCTTCAAACATAAAGTGTCGTTCCCAGAAAACATGAGCTGACGTCATCTTCAGAGGTCATCTTCAAGGAAATGACAGAACACCAAGACGATCCCCGATGCAGCTACACCTGGTAAGCCGACCGGTTTGGGTGTATAATTTTAAATAATTTTTAGTCATTATACTTATCCTAGGGGCTATAAAGCATGCGTATAGATATGGATGAAAGGATCCCTATAAACGTGCTCTCCTGGATGATTTGAAAAGGATCACTATGAACGGGCTGTTCTGTTATGTATGATTGTAGTATGATAGAAGGGTGAAAGAGCCTAGCACTCATGGGCCTTCAGAATCCCTGGGTCGAGGTCCCTCCCGGACTTATCTCCAGTTTTTGGAATCGGCAAAGGAATGACCTGCGGCCCCCATAGCGAACAAGAAACAGCCCTCCGTTGGTTTAGTGGCCTGCGAACGGGTTTTCATTGAATCTCTCGCCCAATGCGTCCAACCCCTAAGGCATGGGTGTAGACTGATCATGCCTATAGCACTTTGGCACCTGGAGGTTACGAAGATGTGCTAACCGTCTTTAAAATTATTTTTAAATCTCCATATTCGGATATTTGATTGCCTTAAGATATGGTGCTTAGATTTTTAAAAAATGCCATCACTGTTAACAATTAATGAATAATTTAATGGAAATCAATTTGGGTGCTAGCATTTCCTTCATAAGGGCGACAAATTTCTGGATTTAATTATTGAGTTTAGCAGAATGTAATATCGCCGTACCGCCGCTTAGGAGACCCGTGTTCGATTTGCCCCAGCTTTATTTTAACCCCATCTTTCTGTGTCAGCTTATACTATAATTTTCCTGCATGTGTATAATAATGTATTTACTATACAGGGTGTCCCACGAGAATTGTCGTTCTTTGTAATAGTGAATAGAGAAAAAAATTTAAGTCGAAAAGTCCCAAGAAATTTTGGGGTCCGGTGCGTATTTTGGGTACTACATGGCATTGAAAATGCATGTAGGTGAACAGTTCGTTGCAAGTTGGCATGCAACCCCGAAAAGCAATATCTCCTACAGCGGTAACTTCACCTTGCTTCTAGCATTTAAAAAGAAACAAAAAAACAAATG
>JAAAKG020142392.1:0-11620 GCA_010014905.2 Druon quercuslanigerum
TCGCACGCACACTTGCAACTAACTGTTCACCTATATGCATTTTCAATGCCCTGTAGTACCCAAAATACGCTCCGGACTCAAAAATGTTTTTTCGACTTGAATTCTTTTTTTCTATCCGCCATTACAAGGAACGAAAATTCTCCTGGGACACCCTGTATATATAAGGCATAATAGTTACATGAGAGGCAATGTCACAAATTATATCGTATTTTCGTTTGTACACTTGAAGCTTGATCCTCAAGAAATAGAGAATTAGTAATTATAAAGTAGTACCCAACAAAAATAAATCCCGAGAGTAAAAAAATAATACAGAAAAGGTAGTTCATAAAAGTCGCAAATTATGTACGCATATTAAACGAATTTTCAATTTCAAAAGATCGGATCTCAAGTTTTATAAGTATATCGAGGAAAATCTTACTGCGCACGCTCTAAAGGAAAATTAAATGCAGTATTATAATTGTACGTATTTTTGAGCCTTAATTTCAATTCCACATGTAAATAAGATGTATAAAATTGCAGCGTTCTGAATATTAGTATTCATAATTTAATCCCATAACGTGGGTACTGTGCCATTCTAGCGTTAGGCTAGCGTAATAGTATGCACGGTTCGGCTCTATGCGTCAACGTATTAGCTCTGTGTAAGTAAATATTTTTTCTCGAGCTTATATTCTCGTAATTTCAAGTTTTCCCTTTAATAGAGACCGAATTCTAGTTCTTAATTTATAACGCCTTTTGCCTCGAGTATTCATTCACTTTCACTAGATACAATTATGAGAATTTTTCTCTCACATTTAGATTAGATAGTCATGATAGTCGACCTTAGATCACACACTGTTCACGTCTATCTAGAGCACTTGTTCCAGTGGGGAAAAAAATGATCCCAATTTATAATTTTTCTTTCGAGGAACTCACTTTAAATTTTATTTATAAATTTGAACTCTAAAAACTTAAGCCTGAGAGCAAAATTAGAAATTGTGCGTTCCTTGAATGCCTAGAGTTTTCTTAAACAAAATTTCTATCAATTTGAATCGACACTAAACATTTTAAGCATGGGATGAAGTGATCTTTTGTAAAAACTAAGTAATTTGCCAAATATTCTTAAGGGCAAATGATATTTTATGACATCTCGAATTAAACACCGTCTGATGTACTTCTTTTCCGCTACCTTATTTTTGAATTAAAAAAGATATTTTGCCCATTAAGTATGTCGAAGGCATTTTTGTATAAGAGTTTTATTTTTTTATTAATAGACTACATGGGGATGGTATATAATCAGTCATTGACGCATTTTTGTGGTGCAATCAAGTGGTCTGATAATAGCAGTATAGCTAATATGACATATTGAGTAAAGCCTGGTTTTTCACCCCACCATCCACGTGCGGGGTTAAAACCAATCGAATGATGAGGAAATCTACAGCTTAAAATGGGATCCGAACCAGCACAACAAGAAATACAAAAAGCAAACTAATTTCTTTAGCTTAAAAATAAGAAGGCAGAAAAGAAGTACATGAAATAATCAATCGTGCCTGATATCATAAAATACAATTTTTACGAGAATGTCACGTGACCAATTATATATAATCATAAGCATCTAACGTTAATTAATTTATTATATTATTCAGGCGTGATAGTAAGAAAAGAATCTGCCTAGTTTACAAAATCAATTTGACTTGCAAGTTTATGAGAAACTTCATAAAAAATAACTGGTCCCGTGACAGACTAATACATGCACTTGAGTATGAAAAGAGCTTTGCCTTACAGTCTATATTTATCTCTTTGTTTAAATTTCTAATTTTTAGACGAGCTCATTAAATTTAAAGCGTTCACTTCATTTCGTGTGTTTTCTTATCCCTTAAAGGACACTTGGGGTCACTGTGACCCTGTGGGATTTTCGAATTTTTTTCGATTGTCTCCGTTTTCTTTTTCAAATATATTTTTTTGAATAGTTAAAATATTGCTAAGACTTTGTAGATATTTTTTCCTATTTTCTATTGTTTCAAAATCACTCATGATTTTTTTCAGCCTAAAATATCTGAAGGTGTATTTAGAGGTGTGTCCTTTAAAGGTGAAATCTCAGTAGATTAGTAGCAAGTTTATTTTTATCTTAGTGATTTCTGAATTTACGGTAGAATTTTTATGCTTTTCTTCTTATGCAATGCCTTGACCCCTTTGGATCGTACTATCCTCGCTAAACCCCTAAAAATAAAATTGTAGAAGGGTCTAAGCTTGCTGTCATTAGGGTGGACCGAAAACCCCAAAATTATAGAATTCAAAATTTAATAGTCTGCAGAAAAGTTAAAAGTCGGCCAATATTCTCCCTTGCATCGAGGTCAAAGTTTTAATTTTTTTACCAATTTTCTATGTGCCAAAAAATGATGGTGTATTTTTTTAAGTAGAGTTCGTATTAGTACAAAATAATTTTAAATAAGAAATATAAAATCAAAAATGGATTAAATCCAACCTACATCCACCATAGACAATCACCCTAGAAAATCTCTATATAAATCACCATCGAATCAAAGAAATATGCCATTACTCTGTATTATACAACAAAAATTTCTTTCGTGGGCTGCAAAGTGTGAGGATGGCTCTAAAAGGCAACAATCCTGATTTTGATGACAAAATATTTTTTGGATGATATATAAATAAATGCATGTTCTTCGATGTAAGGTGGAAACAATTAGACACAATATGTTTAATTTTTGTTAAAAAATATGCAATTACCCATTTTAAAAATGCGTTTTCGCAGATTTTCAAAAAATCCTAGTTTTAACACACCCAAAAATCGCTATAATTTTATAGCCCATAGAAAAATATTTAAATATTGAAACTTCGATCTTAATGCCGAAGAGACAAATATGACCGAATTTGAGCATTTTGTTTGGTCACAATTTGTCTTCACAAAAGGAAATTTGTCCACACTATTAAGTTTCCATCATTGTAGAAAATTTGGGGTTTTTGGCTCACACTAAATCTCATCTAGAGATCATAAATTCAAGTAATAAACACTTATGAATCATTTATCCCAGTAAGTCAACTTGATTATCATTCAAACTTTTTAAATTGGATGTTATGCGAAAATTCGACAACTGAAACTCGAATACCACTGGATTTCAAAGAACTAACGTTTTATGGCTACTACATTATAAATTTAAGGGTTCAACATTTTTAGTCCTTTTTATTTCAAGTGCTTCCAATTTTTTTTAATAGCCTTGAAAATTTTTTATTATCCCATCAATTCTTTTAAACATTGTACTGGAAGATAAAATGTAAAAATAGAAGCTGATGTTTTCGATTTTTTAAAGAAACTAAAACTCTACTTCTTTTGCAACAAAAAATAACGTTCTTATATTTAGAATAAAGCAGAATTGATGACCATCATTTGTACAATAGTTAGAACGGTGAGTTGAAAAAATAATGTTTTGCATTTCAAAAATACACGGGACATAAAAGTTTGTATACACAGCATATAGTTTTTAAAAAATTCGAGTCCGATTAAAAAAAATTCAGTTTTCACCAGCGTAATCGAGTTTCAAACAGCAAAATAAGCAAAATTTATTTTATACCTGATGCATTTATAAAATTTGATGATTCTTGCCTGTTAGAATTCGTAGCCTATATTATTTCCAAAATAGCCTAAAATATTTAAGTGAAGAATCCAATTTACAAGACTACATAGTTCCACTAAAACTGACTGAAAATATCTTACATTTACGCTTTTTAAAATTCGAAACACCCTTAAACTTCACGAAAATAGTGAAAATATACCCTTTAACATGCGATCTAAAATCTCGAAAAATGAACACCTTTCACTGATTTATGACTACAAATATTATAATTGTTTTTTGGAAAAATAAAAGATTTATTGGCCTTTGTCTCTGGTTATTTTACTTCTCTGAAAAGTTTCTAACATAAAAGTATATACCTGAGGTGATTATGTTTTTTTTAAAGTTAATAAATAAATGACCAGTATCTACATTTGGTTAAGCAACGCACACATGGAGACTACAGAAAAGACTGATGTATTAAAAGTAAGCCTAAACTTATCTAAAGTTTCATGTATCACTGTTCTGATCAATTCAATTGTGCGCTATTGAAAAATAACTGCAATGACGTTAAAGGTGGAATGTAATATTATGTTAGTTTGTGGTGCCCGATTCCTGTAATTAGTCGAAGAAGAATTTTAAATAAGTTAAGGCAGAAATTTTCTGTCTCAGTACTAGTTTGAGAAAATCATTTCCTAGATTTAATTTAAAAAAAACCGTTCAAAAAATAATTAAATCATACCTTCATGATGCAGGATGATTATTTGATATAGATGCTTGAAAATGCTTTGACGTGGAAAAAGTAAGTTAAAAAAAATTGTAGCTGTTGCAGACCTAAAAATTTCATAAAAAGTACAGAAATTCGACAGATCTTAGCGACAGTGATCTTAGGAACATATTTTTTTATTGAAAAAATAATAGAAAAAATCAGAAAAATTTTTAAAGGCACTTTTAACATTTCTCAACAATTTTCCATTTTAAAAAGTTTAAATTATTTAAAATAATTTGTTTTCTAATATGAATATACAACCACAATATTTGCAGTTTTTATTAAGATACACTGAAACCTTAATATAAGCACTCTCATGTTACGTTCTTCCAAGAACTGTTGGCCTCGGAATGGGGTGATGTTTGGAGCAAGGGAGCCTACTTAATGAAGCGTGACAAACAACTACAAGGCCCGCACTCTTCGCGCGTTAGTTGCATCAGGTGACGACATGCCTGGTAGTAAAATTCTTCACAAATTATATGTGAAGTACATTACAGCGATAAGAAACATGCTTTAGGAGATTAGTACGAAAATCGATTTTCGATATGTATGGCCTGCTGATATCATGTAAAAAAAAAGAATCCAACGACCAAATATGGACTACAACGAACAAACAAAAAATGGTTCAATTGTATTCTGAAAAAAATTTTGTCAAGAACAAAAATTTCAGAAAAAATTAAATTTAAAATAAATTTCTACTGATATCCGCTCTATCTCGGTAACCAAAGAATATTTTTTAAAGTTCCAGGGCTCGTTCGAAAGGCAATTTAATTCTCTACAAATCATATTAAACTAATCATATACAACTTTTGTAATAAAATACATCCCTGAGGAGATATTCTCCAAAAACCGATTATTGGTACTTTTTACTGAACAAAAAAGTGATTTTCTCGCAAACAGGATCTATTCAGATTTTATCTCAACGATTTTTGAGCACTCCTGCGTACCCGAAAAAGCATGTTACATTAACTGTTCTTAGGTGTTTCAAGCAGACTTTTTTTGCTTCCCGACCACCGTGTACAGTAGATAGTGGTCTCGGAGACCCACTTCCGTGGTTTAAAGGGGAAAAAACATAAAAATAATAAATATGGGTTTTGGGGTGCTTGATTCTGACTCTTGTATCATAATTTCAAGAAAAATAATATCGGATCCAATATGGTGAACAAATATTTCAAAAAGTTATTGGATTTACTTGAAAAGTGATACATATGTGCATTTAGGGCGCTGGTTCCGAATCTGAAGTCAAAATTTCAAAAAATAAAATTGCCTAATTTTTAGAAATATTTTATTTAAACAAATGGTCAATCGTCTCAATTTACTGTAGGCAAAAAATATTTTATACTAATATCGTTCCGATTCGATTTTATGAAAACGGGCAAAAGTGGGTAGTGCTCTATTGTGATAAATACGAGATGTGACTATTAAATAACCGAACTGATTTTCTTGCTGCTTAACTGGAGCTGCGACATCAATGAGCAGGCTCGGCTATTGATCAATGTTCCTTCCCCTCTTACATCTCCAAATTTCAAGGTTTTGTGATCCTTAGTACGGCCGTAACCTTTGTTCGAAGCAGAACTTGTATTATTAGTGGAAATGACTGTTTATCTCGTACTAAGATGATGCCGAAACTGCTCATCCCTGAGGAAGAGGAGACTCGATTGACCTTTTCGGTAGACATTCTCATGAACATAGAAAATGATCAAAAGTTTTTAGAAAATGTAATAACTCTTGACTAATCATGGATTTTTCAATAATGTCCTGAAATTAAGCGCTAATCCATGATTTGTAAGAGTCCCAGTTTACCGAGACAAAAGAAAGCACGGAGGAGGAAGTTCAAATTCAATGCAATGATGATTATTTCTTTCCATATCTGAGGAATTCTTTACATCGATTGGGTACCCGAAGGTCGAACTGGTAACCAGGTTTATTATAACGGAGTTTTGGCAAATCTTTGTGAGCGTATAAGAGGAAGAAGACCGGAAGTGTGCGGAAACAGCTGATAAGTTTTTCATCAGGAAAACGAGTCAATATACAAAGCAATGTCTATCCAGCAGCTATGGCCGAGAAAATTTCCTTTATTAAAATATCTCTGAATTCGCCTGCTCTAACCCCGTGTGACTTTTTTCTGTTCCCGAAGATCAATCCTGGGCTAAAAGGAACCAGATTATGCAGTCAGGAAAAAAGCGACACAGCTTATGTACTTCTCAGAAAAGGACCGTCAACATTGCTTCCAACATTAGATAATTCATATGGAGCGTTGTAGGGATCGGGAAGGGAACTATTTTGACGGGGATAATATGTCCATTGAGTAATTTTTAAGATAAAAATGTATAGAATATGTGTCCGGTTATTTAATAGCCACACCTCCTATTATGATAAATGCACTGTGGGCGCTGTCACATGGGGGTAGATTAGCAGAATAGTGGATTAATTTTGACAAATGGTTTAATTTTTAGAGTTTGTGCCTTGACATCTTAAATTTTTCAATAACTTGTAAGATGATAAGGGAGAGCGAATCACAAAAAGTAATGAACCAAAATATTACTGCGGTGTGCAAATGTTTTGAGCCAAACACATGTTTGTCTGTGCATAGTAAATAAAAGCAGATAAGATATATTAAGTATATTTGAGATATTAGTATTTCATGAACTACAAAATTATAGCATTTATATATATTATACATATTATATACTATTTATATTTGCTCCACAATGTTTTTTTATGCCGGTGTTCGAAAGTAATGGGTCACGTTTATTTTATACATTTATAAAATATTAAAGCTTATAAAATCAAGAAAAAAGTCATTATTTCATTTCTTAATAACTAATACTTAGTAGCCATTTCTTTTGCAGTAATTACAGCAGCACATCGACGAGGCATTGAATCAACTAAGTGCTGAAAGTAGTCCTTGGTATTTTTTCCCATTATTCTTGCAGATTTTGCCATAAAGCAGCTTTTTCCGATTTTTTTGTTGCAACGCTATTTCCAAGTGCATCTCACAAATTTTTGATTGGATTTAGATCTGGAGATTATGCTTCATGATCTGAAAGCTTCACTTTTCGCACTTTCAAACATTTCCGAACCAGGTTCGACTGATTTTTTGGATCATTACTTTCTTGAAAGAGCCAATCTGCAGGCATGTTTTTTTCTGGAATATGGTAACCGTAGTTAAAAAAAATATCTATTAAAAATATCTCGATATTTCACACTATCCATAAGGCCCTTAATCTCGCGCAATGGGCCTATACCTCGCGAAGACACAGCTCCCCAAACCATAGCTGATCTATCCCCATGTTTAACTGTCGAATTTTGATATCGGCAATTATACCTTGTATTTTGTGGACGTCGAACATACTTTTTCTGTCACTTCCAAACAGAGTAAATTTTCATTTGTCAGAAAGAAGCACTTTAATCCAATGTTTTGGAGTCCAGCGTTTTAGGAACCCGCAGTTTAGTTTCGACGATCGTCTCGTAAGGGCCGCAGTGCGTGAGTACTTAGAACCGTATATTGCACAATATTATACATTCTAATTGGAAACGATACAGGTGGCCCTGACTGTTTACGTGTCGATTCCTCCAATTTAGTAATTTCAGTTTACTTTACGACTTTGAGAAACAAATTTGTGGGCGCACAATTTTACACGCCTTAATGGACAAAAAAATGTTACTTCCACCTCTCCATATAAAACTAGGTGTAATAAAGCAATTCGTAAAGGCGTTGCATAAAGAAGAGGAATGCATTCAATACCTAGGCAAGGTGTTTTCACAAATTTCAAATGCCAAATTGGTCGCAGTTATTTTCGATGGACCGCCAATCCGAAGACATGAAATATCAAAATTTTATAAAAACTATGACCGAAGTACAAAAAGAAGCTTTGTTGAGCTTCAAGAAGGCAGCTGAAAATTTTTTAGGCAATCATAGGAGCACCGACTCCACAGGATTCCACATGAGTTTGAAGTTGCACTTCTTGGATTCCCATATTTATTACTTCCCTGACAATCTTCGTGCCTACAGCGAAGAGCAAGGTGAAAGATTTCACCAATACCTCAAAGTAATAGAAGAGAGCTACCAGGGAAGATAGGATATCAGTATGATGGCTGACTATTGCTGGTCTTCAAAAAAGGATTTACCCAACAAAATAAAGAGGGGGGGAAATGAAAAAAGATGTCATTACGGAGGACTTTTAAATAAAAGAGCACGCTATCATAAAAAAATCTGAGCCATGACAAGAATTCGAGACAGCATCCTCTCCAGGAATTATGGGAAAGGATGTTTTTTTAGGGGTCGTTTTTGAGACTGCTGAGGGGTTTAACGTTTTTGCATTTGGATAGCAGACTAGTTAGAATCTATCTGTACAAGAAAAAAAACAATTAAATAATTTTGAACCATGAAATTCTGAATACTTTGAATATGAGATACACAACCCTATCCGGGGGTAGTTCTTAAGATCGTGAAGAAGTAAAAATTTGTTTAGTTCAATAGCTGACTAGTCATACCTAGCCACTGAAAGAAAAAAAATGAGAGACAAATCACAAAGTAATTAATTTTTTAAATAGTCAACCTTTAATCCTAGCCGGGGGTAGTTTTAGAGGTGCACGAGAGCTAAATATTTTTTTTATTTCACAAAAAAAACGTAAAAAAATTGTACGTCCACAAATTTGTTTCTTAAAGTCATAAAAGTGAAGGTTAAATTTCTTCAATTTTCATCCCTTCGGAAGAAGTGGTTTATGGGTGTAAAAGGTTGAACATTTTTGGAGATAAAGATTGAACAGCTCATAACATATTCATAAAATACAAAATCTTTCAATGCATCATAGAACAGAGATATACATTTTTGCAAGATACAACCCTCTGAAGGGGGTAGTTTTTACGGGGATAAATAAGGGAGCGAAATTTTTCTGGTCATATGTGAGTTAAACAGTAAACAGTTACTAGATTTTGGCAGTCTCTTGCATTTTGTAATGAGTCAACGTCGTAATTTTGTTGTAGGGATTGATATAATTCTGAATACCTTAAATTCAACAAATTTGAGGTATTATTTTAAGGTAAGAAAAAATGCTGACCTGATGAAGCAGTTTTGAGGTCATATTCGATTTCAGCGACCCCGAAAACATAATGGTACATTGGTCCTGTTACTGGAGGAAAAAACAATTTTTTTAGTGGAATACTTTAAATTCAGCAAATTTGAGCCCTTATTTGGAGGGTAGAAAAAAACCCTGACCTGATGAAGCAATTCTGATGTCATAATTGGTTTCAGCGACTTCAAAAACATAAGGATACATTGGTCTTGCTTCTGGGACGAACCACTTTTTTGTGGTGCTGTGTTATCAATAAAATGATACGCAGGTGAATGCGCACCGGGAACAGATATATCTTGCTAGTTTGTACGACGAAAGAACAAAACTTCAGAAAACAAGCTCTGAAGACTTTTGAAACGTTGTTAAAAAAGTGTCAAAATCTGTGGAACACTCAAGTTTTTTAACTTAGATTCAATAAATATAGATTGAGATTTTAAAAAGGCACTTCGAATAATTGTTTGCACCCTGGAAGGGGTTTCATGATGGTAGGACATCCAGGAAGTATTTGGTTTTTCTAAAAAAATCATATATGTTCCATAAAGTGAGAGTGGAAATTGCTGCTATGACGTGAAGTACGGAGGTAGCCGAGTAACTCTGTAGGATGACAAATGGGCGCTCGATGACTCGATCAGACTGCCAAAATGCACTATCGGTAAAAACGGCATTTACTTGCTGCTGCCACCTTTCTCGGCTTATATTTTAAATTTGAATAAAAAAATGCAGGCCGACATTTTAAATCTTCTTTGTTTGTTTGTTTATTTACAAATTAGGATTATTGTCGGATCCAATAATAATATTGTCATTTAAGTAAATATTTAATTTATTCATGGAAAAATAAACCTGATCTCGGCTGAGGAAAAGTGTGTAGGTAATTTATACAATTATTATATTTACTCTAAGACAGGATTTGTAAATAATTCAATGAATAATTTCAAGGCAGATTAAAAAACTATTATCAGCCCTTGAAGTATCAAAATAAATAGTTTTAGTCAATATTTAACACCAGCGAGTTCACCGCATCATCACATGAATAAAACAATGAATTTATCATTTAATTATTTCTAATGAGCTGTATCTCGTCAGCTTTGCCCCCGCCTGAGGATTAAACTGGCCGCAGCTTTTTATAAAAATCAATACATCTGAAAATGGGAAAATATGATGGTTTGCTTCTGTGATATTTTATGTGCTGGAGAAATTACCTTTAGGCATATCCAGCAAGAATAATAAGTTATTTTGAATAAAAATAGTGATAGCTGTGATATAACTTCTAATTCGTTGACATTCTACTAGAAGCGGACTTCACGCAATGTTCATACCGTACCAAAACAAAAAATCTGTTCTACCGATCTTATGATAAGTGTGTCACCTAACTAATTGTAAACTATAATCTTGATCTCGTATGTCCCTCTGGTGCGGCCTTAATTATTTATGCCATTTGATATATTTTGGAATTGAATTACATTCATTCATTATAATTACGTGATGAGATATTTTTTTTTTGTACAAATTTCAAATTTTCACACTGCTAGTATTGCCATTAATGTTGAAAACTTTATATTACTGTCAGCAAATCTCCCATTCTTTCTTGTTCAAACTACTTTTCTCCATAATTTTTTTTAATCGTCAAGTTTCAATATTTTAATGAGTAATGCTATCTCTACAGTAAACTATATCCTTTTCTGAGACCACACTTATTATTCCAAGCAAAAATTAATTGAATATTATTTTTATTGTCAATAATTTGGACTTGTCAGTAAACAGAAGGAGATTAAAATCGCAACTTGTAATTATTATTCAAATAAAAATTTTGTACCAAGACAGGTATCAGCAGCATGTCGATGTGGCTTTTACTGACAGTGCATATTGACAGAACGATGGAACCTATAAGAACCCTCTAAAGAAAGACGGGACAATATTCCCCCCATCACTAGCCCTCAGACACGTCCCGGGATAGGAAGTCGTCTTACCACTTGCACGCGTGCTCCGTTTGAATACTACTACAATAACTTATCAACAAGAGACCTTAAGCTGTAATCCACTTTTTTAAATAATTAACTCAGAATGGCGTGCGATAGCTTAAACTGTTGCTCCCCGGATGCTCCCCCGGAATATCAATTTGCTCCCCGGATAAAAATTATTTAACGAAAGTTATTATTTTATTGATTGAGATGACTCATTTTGTTCGTAAACCGATAATCAACAATGCTCCCCGGGTGATAATGCACAA
>JAAAKG020142393.1:0-11619 GCA_010014905.2 Druon quercuslanigerum
TTATTATTATGAAGATGACAAAACAGTTCAAATATTTGAAACAATTAAAAATTCTTTCAGAAGATTTCAAAAACATTCACAAAGTTTTTAAAAATGTAGTGATTTCAAATAAATCCAAAAGATTTCAGAAAGATTCCAAAAATATTTCAAATAATTCATAAGGATTACACAGATTTCAACAAGGATACAGTACACTATATTTCAAATATCGCATACATATTAAAAAAAATGTAACAAGTATTTCAAAGATGTAAAGATTTTAGAAAAATAATAATAAGTAATTAATTAGCCTATTTTTTTCACATGTATAAAGAGGCCTTGAATTTTGTTCCTAAGAATTGCTGGATACCCTGATTATATATTTCAGAAGATTTAAAGGGTTTCAAAGATATAAAAAAGGATTACAGTACACCAGATTTTAAATATTTCGCAGATTTTAAAAGGTTTCAAAACATGTATGTTATAGGTTTTAACAGATTTCACTAAGATTTCAAATAGTTAGACGATTTCAACAAATAACAATTATTTCAAAAACAAAGATTTAAAAATAAATTTCGAATATTTGCAAAGATTAAAAAACATTCAAAACATTTCAAAGATTTTAAAAAAGGTGTATCAGATTCCCAAGATTTCAAAAGATTTTGGACAAGGTTAAAATCATTTTTATAATTTCAAATGAATACAAAAGATTTCAAAAATATTTTACATAGACTAGAGATTTCAAAGAATTCACAGATTTCAAAAGATTTCAGAAGACTTCAAAGGTTTTAAGGATTTGAAAGACGACTTATGTCCTCAAAAAATTAAGAATTTGTTTGTTTATGTTTCTGCTTTCTTTAAAAATTGTTAACCAATAAAAAATGAAATAGTTCATTTTTTACTTTTATAACGAAAAGTTATTTCATTATTGAATTTAGAAAAAAGGAGACCTAGAAAGCCTTGACTTTTAATGAAATTTCAAAGAAATGAAGAGATTTTAACAGATTTCAAAGAATTTCAAGGCATTTACCCCCCCCCCCCATGTAAGGATTTTAAAGATTTTCCGATCACCCTTCTCCTCTAAAAAGCCTTAACTAATTAATAGACGTTGCTTAATCTAAATAGCGTTAATATGAAAAAATAGAAAAATATATGATAAAGCGGTTTTATGGGTTTTAATTTTTTTACAGGATCGAGTCGGTGGACGAATTGCAACTTTCCGAAAATCATCCTACATTGCAGATTTGGGAGCAATGGTTGTGACTGGTCTGGGAGGCAATCCTGTAACGACTCTTAGCAAACAGATTAATATGGAATTGCATAAAATTAGACAGAAGTGTCCTCTGTACGAAAGCGACGGTCAAACTGTAAGTGTTTTCTTTGATTACCTTTATGTAATGACTTACTTGGTTTGAACGAAATTTGGATTTTAATTTCATGATAACTTGTAAATGAATTTTCCCTGTTCAAAAATGAAGTTAAAAGCACTGATTTTACAATTATTGATAAACGGTCTTCTTAGTTAATAATCAGGGTGTCTACCTGACCGGGAGACCGGAAAAAGGCCGGGGTTTTTTTTTGTCGCTCGGGAAAAACTCAAAAATGTCTAGGAATTCGATTCAGTCACCGGGATTTTTTATTCGAGCGTATTAAAATCGTTGTGGGGTAAGTTACTTTTTTTTGTAACTATTTACAGTTACATTTCTTGGCGAAAAAAGGTGATTAGTTACAGTTACGTTACTTGCAACTGTAATTAGTTAAAGTAACTGCAAGTTACCTAAAAAGTTACTTTCTCATTTTTTTAAATTGAAATTTCATTTAAAAGTCAAAATAACTACTATGTATAAATAACTGCTATGCATATGAATAAAATTAAAATTGAGTAATAGATATGTCACTCGGAACATCCTGCCCTTGATATCAGATTCTAAAATGTTTTTTTTCTCCGTATTGCTCGATAGGATCGCCAGAATGACTTATTTCGTTGAAATTATTTTCATCGGCCATTAAAATTAATTTTTTATATTGAATTGAAAGTAAAAAATATGGCTCACGTATTTAGTTCTAGAAATTCTATTTCCCCGGTTCACGGCCCAATGCTAATCTTAACTTAAAATATTGCATTTTCAACAAAACAGATGACTTTTTAAAAATATAGTTGAATTCTCAACCAAAAAGATGACTTTTCAACATAAAAATTGAACTTTCTGTCACGCAAGGTTTTTCAATCACATTTTTGAACGAAAAATTTTTATCTTTAACAAAAAAATATAACATTTTTTTACCAGAAGAAATAAATTTTGAAACCAAAAAGAAAACTTGAACAAAAGAAGTGAATTATTAAGTTATAAGAATGAATTTTCAACAAAAAAACTTACTTTTGAAGCAAATAGTTCGACTTTCTAACCGAATAGTTGTATTTTCATACCGAAAATATTAATTTTTAACAAAAAAGTTAATTTTCTACGAAATAGTTGAATTTTCTACTTTTTTTCTAATCAAAAAGACGAATTATCATCAAAATAGCTAAATTTCTAACAAAAAAGTTCATTTTAAACCAAATAGTTAAATTTTATTTTAAAAAAATTGAAACAAAATATGTATTTAGGTTTTCAACGAAAGAGATGAATTTTCAACTAAAATTATGAATCTTCAACCAAGCAGCTGATGTTTTAACACTTTTGTACAAAAGATTTGAATTTTCAAGCCAAAAGAATAAATTTTCAACTAAAAAGTTCATTTATAACGAATTAGTTGAATTTTCGACCATTTTTAAAACAAAAAAGAGAAAATTTCAACAAAAAATTATATTTTCAACCAGAAAAAAACGAATTTTCAATCAAATGTCTGCACACTCTGCAGAAACTTTTTTATTAAAAGAGTTTGCATTTTTAACAAAATACATGAAGTTCTATACAAAATAGATCAATTCTCAGTGAAAAATATAATTGATGATATTATTTCAATCAAAAAAGATTTTGATTTGAAATCAAACATAGCTGAATCCTCAACCAAAATTTTATTGTTTATAATAATTATAATATAAGTGATGCTATTTGCACTTTTTCTCTATTTTTTGAAAATTTTAAACTCTTAAAAGTTGTCAAGGAGAGAAAGATTAACGCTTAAAAAAATTATATATGAAATTAATTATAATTTGGAACAAGGGATTTTGGAAGAGAGGCCCAGGAATTAAAAAAATTATAATTCTGAGTATATAATTATTTGGTACTGTGAATTTTCGATAAAAATGATAATTTTGAGTTGGAAAAGGAAATTTGTTGAGAAAAAAGAAATACAATTTTGACTTGGAACGCAGAATTTTCGAAAAGAACTATAATTCTGATATGGAACAGTGAATTTTACAAAAGAATGAAATTTTCTGCTACGCGATGAAAATTTAAAAAAGAAATATAATTACTAGTCCGGGAAAATGAAAAGTTGATCGGGAGAAAACTTAGAAATGATCGAGAATTTAAAATCAACCGCCTGGTAGACACTCTCATATTAATATTATATATTATTATTTTCGGGATGTTTAACGGACTGGAAGTCGGCAAAAACGCGGAAATTTGTTTCTTCTATTGCAAAATTTTATTTTTTCTCCTTTTTTTCTTTTTATTGTTTAGTCGACAGTCAGAGAGTAGATAATATTATAGTTTCTCGTATCGTATATAATACCAAAAAAGTTTTTCGGTGATTGATTAGGCTCTTTTAATCTTATTACTAGCCAGAATGAAAGCATCATTAAGTTTTTTTTATTCCTGTACCTATTTAAAAATAATAATTAGTTTTCACACCTTCTCATTTGTCACTCTGTAATAATCAAATTATTATATATTTTAAACAAATGAGCAAACAAATATTTAAAAAATGTTCAATATTTTTGTTTTAACTTAAAACTTGTAATATAAAATATGAATAAATTTATCTATATTTTATAGAAATCTGCGATTTAAATTGTGTAAAGGACATTAAGGATAGTAACTATAGTCTGATATAAGATTTTATTTCAATTTTAAGAAAAGAATGAAATTTGCACTACTTTCGCAATATCTTCTTAAAAAAATTGACAAAATAACTTTGAACTGTCTACCGTTACAGAAGTTCCCGTAAGACCCATCCCTTTTCCAGATCGTTCAAGGCTAACGTTGCGGAAAATTCCGTAATACTAGCCCTTGCGCTATACCGGATCGTTTATTTTTACTGAAAATTTCGTGATACTAGACAGTTGCTGGCTCATTTTATAGATAATTCCAGTAGCTTTCAACGAATTTAAGATAAAAAATTTTAACCATCATGTGATGAACATGAAGGAACTTGAGCAATCATCGATAAATATATGGTGTGAAGTTTCTGATCCGCAACATTGCTTCGGTTAATATTAAGGGTCTTTCATTAATTAAGGATCATTTTTGAAATTTTAGACCTCCCTTCTCCATTCTAAGGATTCGTTTCAATACATGGACAATGTATCAATTATTTTTACTGTAAACGAAATTTCAAAGGATTTCCATAGATTTCAAAGGTTTTAAATAGATTTAAAATGATTTTATGGTGTTTTAAAGGACTACAAAGTATTTGAAAGAATGATAAAATATGTTCTGTATTTAACGAGATTTCCAAAGCAGTTTAGGGATACGAAAGGTTTCACACATTTCAACATAATTCAAGAGTTTGAAAAAATTAACTAGTACAATTTCAGAGAGAATTTCAATTTTTTTAAAGGAATTTAAATGGTTTTAAGGGACCTAAACGATTTTAAGAAATTAAGAACGATTTTCGTGAATTACAAAGTATTTCGAGGGATTTTAACAGATTTAAAAAGATTTAAAGTATTTTTAAAGAGTTCACGGGATTTAAAAGCATTTTAAGAGATTTCCCAAGATTCAAAAATGTACCCGGAAAAAAGTTGACTGTCTTATCGAATGTATGTTTAAATCATGAAAGCCGATTCGACGTGAAGGCCGCATGAAATCAAAAATCTCATTGACAATAAAAATAGAAAATTGACATTCTGACGATGTGCGAAATTGTTGTGTTAGAAAAACCGTTTCTTTGCTCGAGCAATCTACGTGAATCCGTGAATCCACGGATTTTATGGGATTTCGTAAGATTTCAACAGATTTAACGGAATTTAAAAGGATTTCTGATTATTATAAAGGATTTTAAGGCATTTTTAAATGTTGAAATGGATTTGAAAATATTTTATGGGATTTCATAGATTTCAAAGGATGTCGTAATATTTTAAAGGATTTAATGGCATTTCAGAGGATTTCTTCAATATTATAACCGGTTTTAGTGGATTAAAAAAGGTTCGAATACTTTTAAAAATATTTTAAGGGATTTTAAAAGGATCGGATAATATTTTGAAAGATTTAATGGAATAACAAAGGAGTTTCTAAATATTATAAAGGAAGTAAAGGGATTTTTATTGATTTTAAAACATTTAAATGAATTTAAAAATGTTTTAAAGCATTTATACGATTTTAAAAGATCTCGTAATATTTAAAAAGATTTAATAAACTTTCAAAGGAATTCTGAATAATACAACGGATATTAAGGTATTTTAAAAGATTTAAATTAATTTTGCAGGATCTCGTAATATTTCAAAAGATTCTAACGGATTTCAAAGATTTCAAAGGATCTAATAATCTTTCGAAAGATTAAATGGGCTATCAAAGGTTTGTCTGAATATTATAAAGGAAGTAAAGGGATTTTTAATGATTTTAAAACATTTTAATGAAATTAAAAAATATTTTAAAGCATTTCTATGATTTCAAAGGATCTCGTAATATTCAAAGAGATTTAATACACTTTCAAAGGAATTCTGAAAAATACAAAGGACATTAAGGTATCTTAAAAGATTTAAATTAGTTTTAAAGGATCTCGCAATATTTCAAAACATTGAATGGAATTTCAAAGGATTTTTCGAATATTATAAATGATTTTCAAAGATTTTAATGACTTCTAAAATATTCTTACGTATTTAAAAGATTTCAAAGGATCTCGTAATATTTCAAAAGATTTAACGAGATTTTAAAAGATTTTATGAATATTATAAACGATTTTCAATGATTTTAAAAGATTCAAATGGATTTTAAAATATTTTAAGGGATTTTAAAGATTTCAAAGGATCTGGTAGTATTTCGAAAGATTAAATGGAACATCAAAGGTTTTTGCGAATATTATAAAGGAAGTAAAGGGATTTTTAATGATCTAAAAACATTTAAATGAAATTAAAAAACATTTTAAAGCATTTCTACGATTTCAAAGGATCTCGTAATATTTAAAAAGATATAATAAATTTTCAAAGTAATTCTGAATAATACAACGGATATTAAGGTATTTTAAAAGATTTATATTAATTTTAAAGGATTTTGCAATATTTCAAAAGATTGAATGGAATTTCAAAGGAGTTTTCGAATATTATAAATGATTTGAAGGTATTTGAATCACTTCTAAAAGATTCTAACGTTTTTAAAAGCTTTCAAAGGATCTCGTAATATTTCAAAAGACTTAACGAGATTTCAAAGGATTTTTTGAATATTATAAAGAGTTTTCAGGGATTTTAGAAGATTTAAACGGATTTTAAAATATTTTAAGGGATTTCAAAGATTTAAAAGATTTCAAAGGAGCTCGTAATATTTAAACAGATATAATAAAATTTTAAAGTAATCCTGAATAATACAGCGAATATTAAGGTATTTTAAAAAACTAACATTAATTTTAAAGGATCTCGCAATATTTCAAAAGATTGAATGGAATTTCAAAGGATTTTTCGAATATTATAAATAATTTTAAGGGATTTTAATCACTTCTAAAAGATTGTAATAGATTTCAAAGATTTCAAAGGATCTCATAATATTTCAAAAGATTTAACAAGATTTCAAAGGATTTTCTGAATATTATAAAGGGTTTCCAGGAATTTTAGAAGATTTAAATGGATTTTAAAATCTTTTAAGGGATTTCAAAGATTCCAAAGGATCTCGTAATATTTAAAAAGATATAATAAATTTTTAAAGAAATCCTGAATAATACAGCGGATATTAAGGTACTTTAAAAGATTTACATTAATTTTAAAGGATCTTGCAATATTTCAAAAGATTGAATGGAACTTCAAAGGATTTTCCGATTATTATAAATAGTTTTAAGGGATTTTAATCACTTCTAAAAGATTGTAACAGATTTCAAAGGATCCCATAATATTTCAAAAGATTCTAACGGATTTCAAAGATTTCAAAGGATTTTCTGAATATTATAAAGTTTTTTCATAGAATTAAAAATGTTTTAAGAGATTTCAAACATTTCAAAGGATCTGATAGTATTTCGAAAGATTAAATAGATTATCAAAGGTTTTTCTGAATATTATAAAGGGATTTCAGGGATTCTAGAAGATTTAAATTGATTTAGAAATATTTTAAGGGATTTCAAAGAATCGGATAGTGTTTCGAAAGATTAAATGGAACATCAAAGGTTTTTCTGAATATTATAAAGGAAGTAAAGGGATTTTTAATGATCTAAAAACATTTTAATGAAATTAAAATATATTTTAAAGCATTTCTACGATTTCAAAGGATCTCGTAATATTTAAAAAGATATAACAAATTTTAAAAGTAATCCTGAATAATACAGCGGATATTAAGGTATTTTAAAAGATTTACAATAATTTTAAAGGATCTTGCAATCTTTCAAAAGATTGAATGGAACTTCAAAGGATTTTCCGATTAATATAAATAATTTTAAGGGATTTTAATCACTTCTAAAAGATTGTAACAGATTTCAAAGATTTCAAAGAATCTCGTAATATTTCAAAAGATTCTAACGGATTTCAAAGATTTCAAAGGATTTTCTGAATATTATAAAGGTTTTTCAGGAATTTAAAAATATTTTAAGGGATTTCAAAGGATTTTCTGAATATTATAAAGGTTTTTCAGGGATTTAAAAATATTTTAATGGATTTCAAAGATTGCAAAGGATCTGATAATATTTCGAAAGATTAAATGGAATATCAAAGGTTCTTCTGAATATATTAAAGGAAGTAAATGGATTTTTAATGATTTTAAAACATTTAAATAAATTTTAAAATATTTGAAAGCATTTCTATGATTTCAAAGGATCTCGTAGTATTCAAAAAGATTTAATACACTTTCAAAGGACTTCTGAATAATACAACGGATATTAAGGTATTTTAAAAGATTTAAATTAATTTTAAAGGATCTCACAATATTTCAAAAGATTGAATGGAATTTTAAATGATTTTTCGAACCTTATAAATGATTTAAAGGAATTTCAATGGATTCTAAAATACTTTAACTAATTTGAAAAATTCGAAAGGATCTCGTAATATTTTTAAATCTTTTATGAACTGTCAAAGGATTTTATGAATATTATAAACGATTTTCAATGATTTTAAAAGATTCAAATGGATTTTAAAATATTTTAAGGGATTTTAAAGATTTCAAAGGATCTGGTAGTATTTCGAAAGATTAAATGGAACATCAAAGGTTTTTGCGAATATTATAAAGGAAGTAAAGGGATTTTTAATGATCTAAAAACATTTAAATGAAATTAAAAAACATTTTAAAGCATTTCTACGATTTCAAAGGATCTCGTAATATTTAAAAAGATATAATAAATTTTCAAAGTAATTCTGAATAATACAACGGATATTAAGGTATTTTAAAAGATTTATATTAATTTTAAAGGATTTTGCAATATTTCAAAAGATTGAATGGAATTTCAAAGGAGTTTTCGAATATTATAAATGATTTGAAGGTATTTGAATCACTTCTAAAAGATTCTAACGTTTTTAAAAGCTTTCAAAGGATCTCGTAATATTTCAAAAGACTTAACGAGATTTCAAAGGATTTTTTGAATATTATAAAGAGTTTTCAGGGATTTTAGAAGATTTAAACGGATTTTAAAATATTTTAAGGGATTTCAAAGATTTAAAAGATTTCAAAGGAGCTCGTAATATTTAAACAGATATAATAAAATTTTAAAGTAATCCTGAATAATACAGCGAATATTAAGGTATTTTAAAAAACTAACATTAATTTTAAAGGATCTCGCAATATTTCAAAAGATTGAATGGAATTTCAAAGGATTTTTCGAATATTATAAATAATTTTAAGGGATTTTAATCACTTCTAAAAGATTGTAATAGATTTCAAAGATTTCAAAGGATCTCATAATATTTCAAAAGATTTAACAAGATTTCAAAGGATTTTCTGAATATTATAAAGGGTTTCCAGGAATTTTAGAAGATTTAAATGGATTTTAAAATCTTTTAAGGGATTTCAAAGATTCCAAAGGATCTCGTAATATTTAAAAAGATATAATAAATTTTTAAAGAAATCCTGAATAATACAGCGGATATTAAGGTACTTTAAAAGATTTACATTAATTTTAAAGGATCTTGCAATATTTCAAAAGATTGAATGGAACTTCAAAGGATTTTCCGATTATTATAAATAGTTTTAAGGGATTTTAATCACTTCTAAAAGATTGTAACAGATTTCAAAGGATCCCATAATATTTCAAAAGATTCTAACGGATTTCAAAGATTTCAAAGGATTTTCTGAATATTATAAAGTTTTTTCATAGAATTAAAAATGTTTTAAGAGATTTCAAACATTTCAAAGGATCTGATAGTATTTCGAAAGATTAAATAGATTATCAAAGGTTTTTCTGAATATTATAAAGGGATTTCAGGGATTCTAGAAGATTTAAATTGATTTAGAAATATTTTAAGGGATTTCAAAGAATCGGATAGTGTTTCGAAAGATTAAATGGAACATCAAAGGTTTTTCTGAATATTATAAAGGAAGTAAAGGGATTTTTAATGATCTAAAAACATTTTAATGAAATTAAAATATATTTTAAAGCATTTCTACGATTTCAAAGGATCTCGTAATATTTAAAAAGATATAACAAATTTTAAAAGTAATCCTGAATAATACAGCGGATATTAAGGTATTTTAAAAGATTTACAATAATTTTAAAGGATCTTGCAATCTTTCAAAAGATTGAATGGAACTTCAAAGGATTTTCCGATTAATATAAATAATTTTAAGGGATTTTAATCACTTCTAAAAGATTGTAACAGATTTCAAAGATTTCAAAGAATCTCGTAATATTTCAAAAGATTCTAACGGATTTCAAAGATTTCAAAGGATTTTCTGAATATTATAAAGGTTTTTCAGGAATTTAAAAATATTTTAAGGGATTTCAAAGGATTTTCTGAATATTATAAAGGTTTTTCAGGGATTTAAAAATATTTTAATGGATTTCAAAGATTGCAAAGGATCTGATAATATTTCGAAAGATTAAATGGAATATCAAAGGTTCTTCTGAATATATTAAAGGAAGTAAATGGATTTTTAATGATTTTAAAACATTTAAATAAATTTTAAAATATTTGAAAGCATTTCTATGATTTCAAAGGATCTCGTAGTATTCAAAAAGATTTAATACACTTTCAAAGGACTTCTGAATAATACAACGGATATTAAGGTATTTTAAAAGATTTAAATTAATTTTAAAGGATCTCACAATATTTCAAAAGATTGAATGGAATTTTAAATGATTTTTCGAACCTTATAAATGATTTAAAGGAATTTCAATGGATTCTAAAATACTTTAACTAATTTGAAAAATTCGAAAGGATCTCGTAATATTTTTAAATCTTTTATGAACTGTCAAAGGATTTTATGAATATTAAAAAAATTTTTGAAGGGATTTTAATTGATTTAAAAAGATTTGCATGAATCTTAAAGAATTTAAAGGGATTTACACATTTTTTTAGGTATTACCATGTAGCGTAATCATTTTAAAGTGCTTTCAAGAGATTTTTTGCAACCCCCATGAAATTCAAAGGATTTGAAGGTATTGTCATGATTTAAAAATTTGCATAAGACTTACAAAGGTCTCAAACAATGATACGGGATTTCATGGGATTGCAAAGATTACCAGGCATTTTAAGAGATTTCATGACAGGTGTACACCGAATTCCAAGAATGTCTAAATCCTCGAATCTGTATTTCTTGGATGTATGTAATATGAAATATTTCATGATGAAAAAACTAAAACAAATCCTCTTTTACGTTACCATTATTGTACATTATTTAATTAAAAAATTTTAACATATTTTTAACGAAGATGATAATTTTATTTTATTATTTTCATATTTTGTTCTACACCTCGAAATTAAAAACTACCAAAAATGAAAAACTACCAAAAATGAAAAACTACATAAAAATAAAAAACTCAGATAGGGGGCATATAAATCATATTCAATTTTGAAATTTCTTTTGGGGCAGAATTTGTTGATTACTCAGGTGCAACTTAGGCTAGTGTGCGTGTTCAGATTTGAAAGGATTTTTTTTTTAATCTGTCTATTCTGTAATGGTATAAAAAGTAATTTGAATAGCCAAATTAGTTTTAATTTGCATATTTATAAAAGAAATAATAAGAAAGAGGAAAATTACGTAAGGAATGCCTTGGACCCCCCAAGCAAACCCCCCCCCCACCCCCCCGCCCCCACCCCTCCCCCCCCCCACCCCCCCCCTCCCTCTCCCCCCCCCACCCCCCCCCCCCCTCCCCCCCCTCCCCCCCCACCCCCTCCCCCCCCCTCCC
>JAAAKG020142394.1:0-11619 GCA_010014905.2 Druon quercuslanigerum
ACGATAAAATCAAACTCTTTTGGTCTAGTTTGTTCAGGCGGAGGTGGCATGGGCTTTGTATAAGCAAATGTCTGATAGAGGAGTTGCAAAAACATTACCGCCTCTGCTTGACAAATTGAAGTGGCACCAGGACCTCCACATACCTCCGTTATATTTTGAGGAATAAATGACATATTTGAAGCTAGAATTCAAATATATTTACGGTAAAATATTTAGGTTAAGAAATGGCTACGGGTACCCAAATGTCTGTACGAAGAGCCTGATTTTTGCGATACGCCTACGGGTGATTCTCACAAAGTCGGCCACTTTCTGTCCAAGCGCTGCAATCAATTATAACGAAGACATAGGCAATGCAAAAAATTCTCATAATTGAAGCTTAGCATGAAAAACCACCTTCCTCATTTTAATGAATCTAAATTATTTCTAATTGTAGCTAAAAATAAAAAACGATCAAAAATGTATTTTCGGTCCCGTGTCCCCAATACGCATTTTCTCGGATTTTAGCAACATTAAGAAAAGTTCAACACCTACTAATTCTAATGTTGTAAATGCAAAGAAACAAAAAGAAAATCGTCAAACAAATGAAATATATAATGACCGACATTTATTTAGCCTTACCTTCGTGACAATTTTACTATTAGGTAATTATTTTTTCGATAGTAAAACGAATCAAGTATCTTGCTCACATCATATTATTGCACTTCATTTTGAGTCTAGAACTCACATTATTATACACATGATTGTCTATTATGAAAAATATTCATGTGCAGTGCATTTTAATTATTCTTATTGATTAATTGCGGCATTATATGGCAAGCATAATTTGTACTGAATTTTATATTAATTGAATTGAACATTATGTTATAAATTTTTAATTTTAAAGTATGAATTTTTTTCGGGGCAGCGGTTATTCCTCGTTACCTGGAAATTAGTCCTTCAAGATAAAAATCTGTTTTATTCAGTTCGAACAACATTTTTTCTCAGAAGTTACACTCCTCAAAGTGGCCGAGTTTTTGAGAATCACCCCTATACACCTACTTGAGATTAATTTCTCTGTTGTACAATAGCAAATTTGTCTAACACATTTCATTTTTGTGAATTGGTGAAAAACAAAAATATAAATCAAAGAAATTTTTTAATCACATTCATATTGAAAAATTATTGCTGTACCAAATTTTTGATTCTTTTTGAAACTTATTAACACGCATTTGTTATCGTGAAAAAAATTGTTTCATGCCAAGATTCCGGCACTTATTTTTTAGACTGATTAATTTTACTTCGATTGCTCTCAATAGTGAGTACAATACATATTTTCGTTTGACTATCAACTTCGTTATCAGTAAAAAAAGAATTTCTTCATGAAACAAAGAGTAAAAGTGAATTTGAAATAAAATGTGACAATTTTAAAACCAGAGAAGTATAAAGAATTAACTTACAAATTTTCTTCCACTACAAATAGCCACTCACACGGTAAACCAATTGAATGCCTATTTGTATGAAATGATTTTTATACTTGTATATACTAAAACTGATTGTGTTGACCTAAATTTAGTGATTTTTAATAAGACAGCCACACTCTACTCATTGGAACAGATCTTGAATGTCTGGCCTTTTATATACAAATTAGGTGAACAGATAACTGTTTCAAAAATTAAAATTACTTGTTTTGCAAATATTTAAGTTTTTTTAATGGAGTTTTAAGTCGTCTTCTGCTTGAATCATTAAATTTTCCGTGCCCTCTTATACATTAGGTCACGCAAAGAAAATAACAAATTTCAAATAACAAAACAATAAACATGTTCAAAAAAATAATCTACTGTAACGACTGACTCTGAACCAGAATAGTATATAAATGTTGCTAAACATTTAACGAATAAATATTTCATCTAGGAGGGAGAACCAACATTTATAATATTACAAATATCATTTCCAGATATGTTTTTATTTTTTCTTTATGTTCCAACTAGAGAAATAAGTTAAATTGATTTTTTTTACTCTAAAATATATAGCATAAAGAAATTTTTATTAGCCTGCCTTTTGTTCGTAATGAGTTTTTAAAAGAGCGAAGGCAAGGACACATTTTCTATCAAATGCATAATCCATATTTTTTGTTTCTCTTATGCTACTCACAAAAGCATTGTAGGAATCTTCATATTTTCGTATTTTTGAACCACATTCTTGTAATTCTTGACGTTTTCAATTTTTCTTAGTAATATCTATTTATTTTTAAAATATTGTGTTACTGAATACACATTTTTTTTGTACAAAAAATATTTTTTATTGTTTTCTTATTGTCCACCTTGTTTCATCATTAAACGGTTTACTCCATTGTAAATGTGAAATATTGTGGTAATATTGTAAAAAAATCTGCCCGCTGCGCAGGCACATTCTAATCGTGCGTTGGGATTGCGGCTCGCAAGTTTGAGGGCGCCTAAGGCGAGCGATTGTTGGTTCTCGCGCTTTACGCTCGATAAAGTATTAATTCGCGAAACGCGCTTGGTATTTGTATTTCCCTCACATTTCTGAACATAAATGTTAAAATAAAAGGTGAAAGCATCGATAATTGCAGTTTGGTGGTAGTGAATTCTCTTTTGTTAAAGCTCCTTCACATTTAACGAATACATTCTCATCAAATATCTTGTGTTTCTTACTCATTTTTTTTTAAATGCAAACTTTTCTACATTATGTACAACTTCATTATATTAAATGTATATTGTATTAATTACTGCACCACTGTCTGGTGCAACTTATTCAGATATTGAGAAATAAAGAACAAATTTTATATAACATTATCACTTTCATATTTGTTATTTATTTTGCATTAAATATTATTCATAATTACCCTAAAAATTTTACTATTTCAATAAATTTATATTCTTGCAATTCACAATATGCATCAGTATTAAAACACTCGTTTTTTAAAAATTTAATTTTTTATTTTTCAATGTTTTTTTACGATTTGAAATAAAAAACGCATCCTATCGTAAAAACCCACGAAAAAAATTTTTAAACAGACTTTACTCGAAAAATTTTATTATTTACAATTTTATAAATGCAAAATTTTTTTATTTATATGTTTTTGTACCTTGCTTCGTTTTTTTGAACATTAGATTTTTTATTGCTAATTTTATTTTTTACGAAGAAAACAAAAACTGCGCATTTCAACAAAAATTGATTAAGAAAAAATTTGTAGATCTTTTTTTGGTGAAGAAAGGTTCCATCTTTATTTTTTCTCGGGGCTTGTGCCGTTTGTCTGAAAATTATATTTTTCTATTTTTGATGATGTTTTTTTACGAATAAAACCAAAACCACGCATCTTATCAAAAAGGGAATAAAACGAAATTTCTAGATATTTTCAGGGTGAAAAATTTCTATTTATTCGTCCTTTGTCGCATCTTGCACAGTATGACCCAAAAATGGATTTTTTTTATTTTTCATTATTTCTTGTGCCATCAAAATTTGTATTAAAAATTTTTAGACATAATTTAAGAAGCTGTTGTGATGATCTTGCAGGGCATTCTAAAAGTAACGGTTTTCTTGTCTTGGCTTTATTTCATATTGTGCGTTATTACAGAGAATTTCTGAATCTTGAACAAAGTGGTCTGAAAAATTTCCAAAATGCGTTTACTTTTTGATTTTTTTTCAAAAGTGGGTGGTCAACAAACTTGCCTTTCAGTTTTTGACACTAAAAGTGTTTACCAAAGAACAATATAAGGGAGATTTTTTTTTAAGTAATCGTGTAATGACTCACATGCACATGTATGTAGACTCATGCATAAAGATATGTACACAGCTATACACATTATTTAAAACCTGTTTTCTTCATTCAGAGGGTATCAAAACGTCGAGATTTGACCAAAACTGGCGGGGAAGGGGGCAAGTTTTAGACAAATATAACACCTTCTCTGATAAATGTGTAAAAAGCAATTATATTGTTAAATATTTATTGCAACTAAGGCCGTTTTTTAAAATTTTATTTGTTCATTCACAATAATGTTTTTTACTGTTTAAACTAAAAACGCGCATCATAATGTGACACGTCACATTATGATGACTTATAATGTGACATTATGTGACTCGAAGCAAATTTTTAAATATAATTAAGGCGAGGAATTTTTTAAATAAAATACCATTGTAGCTTTTTTCCATTTACCAAAAAAATATTTAGTTTATAAATTTTTATAATACAAGTTTGTAAAAAATTTGTAGATCTTTTTTTTTGAACAACTTTTGGCATTCTATTTTTTTCTTCTTTAGTGTCGTTTATGCTCAAATTAAATTTTTTACTTTTGAATATTTTTTTTCGCCGTTAAAACAAAAATTGCGTACCCTACCAAAAAACTGAAAATGAATAATTTTTTTCATTTTTTTATTTTAAATATTTTTTTTCTTCAAAAAAGTTATAAAGTTCTTTAAAAACGTTGTAGTGTTTCAATAAAGAAAATTTTTACAGCTTTCGAGAAGTCACAGTAATTTTTTCCTCATAGAATATCTATAAATAAGCGAGTTACAGTACTTATCCAAAAAGTTGTAAAGAAAGGGGTTTTGCGGAGGTCCTAGTGTGTCGGTGGAACACCTCGAGTGTACATGAAACGTTAAGTTTTGTATAACAAGCACGAAAAAGTATGCTTTTCTCGAGCTTAAGAAATAGATATATTTATTCGCGGGGTCCAAAACTGCAAAATATCAAAGGGACTGAGAGTTCGGCATGATCTCTGATCGTGGCGCCAAAAAGCCCTCAAGGGTCGGTCCAACTCTTCTCACCTGCATGAAATGCGACATACGATGCAACACCGACGGACATGTATCCTTTCGCCGACCTTAAGACATGGAAATTATTATTCGGGAGGTCTTAAAATACAAAATATCAAAGGGAAAGAGATTTCGGCATGATCCCTGAGCGTGGTACCAAACAGTCCTAGGGGTTCTCTGGAACTCTTCGAGCATGCATGAAACCTCAACTTGGGTAAAACACTCACGAAAAAGTATCCTTTTCTCGGCATTCAGGCATGGATATTATTATTCGAGGGGTCCCAAACAACAAAGTATGAAAGGAACAGAGAGTTCGGCATGATCCCTGAGAGTAGTTCCAAACAGTCTTCAAGGGTCCGTGGAACTCCTCTCGCGTCCATGAAGAGAGTCTAAGGGCTTTATTTGATCAGGATATTATGAACTGCATTATGCTACAATTTCAGTCAATTTGATTGGGACCATATTTTTCATAGAAGTGTGCGAGGTTCTTTAATTTTTTTCATTTAGAATAAAAATCTCTTTGTTAAAATGTCGATTGTTACATTCTTGGTTAAAACATTTGGATTTTATTTTAATGTTCAAGCACTCAGGTAAACTTTCATATACAGGTCGAAAATTCATATTTTGTATAAATATTCATCATCATGGAAAATTGAACTGCTTGGGTTAAAATAAATTTTTTTTTTATATTTTGGCAAAAGGTAATTATTTTTTTGGTAAAAATATACCTGGTTAATAAAAATCTTCTTTTATCAAAGATTCAACTCTTTGTTCAAAATGAGAGTTTTCAAGAAATGTTCAAAAATTTATAAATATTGGAAACAATTTATGATAACAAAATTTTATAACAAATTCGCGTAGGGTTAAAAAATACTTATATGGTTTGAAAAGGGTAAAAAATAATTTAAAATTGTTAAGATTTTAAATTTTTTTAAATAATGTTAGTTTTAAATTAACTGTGATAATAAAAGTAAAAAAATAGTTTTTGATAACAAATTTTACAATTGAACATTAATTCATCGCTAATCCTAGAGACATCTATTCAGAACAGGCAAAAAATAGTTATCCACAAATATCATATCAAAAAAATAGGTGGTTCGATATTCTCAAAACTCTTGCACTCATTATTGTTTGATATCCGATTGCTTCCATACAGCGTGAATATGTCTTTATGCGGTTGTTTTTAGTTTGTTCTTTTGAATTTCCTCGAATTTTGTAAATAGCAATGGAATTTATTTCTGAATGTTTTTTAATATTGTTGACAAAGGAAAAAATCTTAACTGTAATTTTATTGTATTATTAGCAAATAATTTTATTCTTAAGATTTTGCTGCTACATTATAATTGTTAAGATTCCCACGTTAAGACGTAACTTACGCCCTTCTTCATCCCCCCTCCTCTAAAAATAAAACAAAAAACAAAATAACATAAAATGGTTGTTGTCGCGAGCAGCGCGCAGGTGTCGTAGACCGCATTAGTGCTTTTATCATCATAAAAAAAGAACTTGAGAGATCTGCTATCATTTTTGTGTAAGTCATTTTATTTGCATAAAGGACGGGCAATTTGTTTCTGAGTACATATTCCCGTTAAAGCGGGCCAGTGCGGTACACTTGTTTTGGCTGTTATTTTGTTTCATTTAATTGGCGATTGCTTTCTGCGTACACATTCACGATACTGTGAGGCAGATTGCTACAAGTGATTTTGTTATTCTGTTTTATTTTCTCTTTTAACCATGTAACTTCGTGGATGAGTAAACGTTAAACCCGCTACATTGTATAGTCAGTCTAATTTTTTTTGTACAGTGTTAGTAGAGTGTGTATTCTAAAGCAATTCCTAATTAAGTACTTGCATTATATAATTGCAAATCTTTAATCACAATAGCATTTAGAAATCTCTTACGGTTTTACGTTTGTGATTAACGATTTGCTCCTCGTCTCATGATTCGGATCGACAGAGATAAAAATGCTGGAAAATGGGAAATCGCTATTCACAGACGAGATGGATTACGAAGACCGCCATTAGAAGTTACACATCTGACAAAGATATGCTCTAATTGCAATCGATCGATTTTTAACGAAATCGCTGCTATGGAAGAGGATCCCACATGTTTAAAACTGAATGTTTTAAGGCAGACTACAAGTAACACTTGCCTTCTCTGCAATTCCGCTGATAATACACAAATATTATCAGTCGAATTTAAAGTAAATGTTTTTATTTTGTGTAATATTTACATCCCGGAAAACGTAAGATCATGTCCGCATCATTTAAATGAGGAAGGTTTAATTCTGCAGCCACTTTTACAGGGCTTACGTTTTATTAACAGGTCATAAGTAATTAGAGCCCCACTGCTGCAAGCATTTTTGCAAGGACTTCGTAACGTAGCTTTAAGTCAGACTAGACTTGTTGACGAAAAAAGCCGGTCTGACACTGAATTTGAATGTCTTTGTCCTGTGATCGAAGAACAGTTTCGAGAACTCTTCATTTTTTGTAATAGAGTGCCACGTGAAGGTGGTTAAAATTATGTGGAAAAGAGAGATTTGCTGATGTTTTAATGTAAACTGCGTCAAGGTTTATCAGATGCTTTTTTCAAGGTCATGTTCCAATATCCAAGTAGATAGTCAGTAAGTAAAGCCATCACCACGGTCAGACAATCCTTAATGCAACGTTTAGTACCTAACAACATCGGATTTGATGCAATGGTAAGAGAAGATTATATTGCCAGACATGTTCCTGATTTCGCTACTCAATAATATAATCGCAAACGACAAAATCCTTGAGTTATTGTGTGTATTGTTGGCTCATACTTTTCCACTCATAAGAGCAGCAACTTCAGGGCTCTGCCAGTCATATTGTGTTCACAAAAGACAGCACTTAGTCAAACCTGTATTAATAGTTGCACCTGACGGTTACAGTTTCGACATTCAAGGATCGTACTCTTCTGACAGCCGTAATAATGATGCTGCTATATTTATTGTTGATAGGGGATACCGAGATGCCACTAATCTTTTGGCGCGTTTAGGTATTATCTGGAAAATTCCAGCTCTTCTCCCACGACACGACATCAGCATCAACTTACAACAGAAGATGCTAACGAATCGCGTCTAGTAACAAAGTCTAGATGGATCGTCGAAGCTAGGAACGGACACATCCAATCAATTTTCAAATTCTTGCAGCAAGCAGTACAGATACAACACGCTCATAACCTAAGCGCTTTTTGTGAGATAGCTAGAGCTATAGTAAACAGATACCATAAATTAAGCCAGAGAATAGCTTAAAAAATCTAAGGAAATGAATGTCGTGCAAGCGCTGCTTGAGGCAGAGAACCTTAAGATAAGGAACGCCCAACGATGTGTTCAATTAGATGCGGGCCAATTATTAGATATCCCAGTCCTGACACTTGAATTCTTAAAAGAACTTACAGTTGGGGCTTATTGAGTTGAACTTGCACCTTCTCACGTGCAAGACAAACTGCAAAGAGACAATGAAGAAGCATTCCACATTGAGATGCTACAAGGGGATAATCGAGTACCACAGCCAGGATTGATAAAAATCAGAGATTTTTCTCGATTTCGAAACTCGTCTAAGAATCAACTCTGGATTGCTTATAGTCCAAACGGTGATGATGACATGGACGTTGGTATGACTGACGATGAAGAACTTACTCCTATAGGAGGATATTATTGTAAATGCAAGTCAGGTGCTCGAACGCTCAGAACTTGTGCACATATAAGCAGTGTATTATGGTTCTTGGGGTATGCTCAGCATCAAGAAAGAATTCACTTTTCATCACAAAGACTGATTCAGACCATAAATAACGCAGGAAATCTATTACCAGCAAAAGATATTAGGTTACCAGAAGTTGCTTTCATTGGCTTGAATCGACGACATCCTGGTCATCTCTTGCCTTCATGGGCTAGATAAGGACTAAATCTCGCTTATGTATTGTCTTTATTACCTAGTATTTGACAACATCCTGGTCATAACTTACCTTTATTGGTCGGATATTGGCTCAGTCTTGCTTATATCTTGCCTTCATTGGCTAGATAATGACTAAATCTCGCTCATGTCTTGCTTTCATTGGCTAGTTATTACAACATTCTGGTCATATCATGCCTAAATTGGCCGGATATTGACCAGGTCTCGCTCATGTCTTGCCTTCATTGGCTAGGTAATGACTAAATCTCGTACTTTTCTTGCCTTCGTTGGCTAAATATTGACAACATTTTGTTAAAGTCTTGCATTTATTTGACTGGATATTGACTAAGTCTTTAACATATGTACGTTGCATTCATTTGCAAGATATTGATAACATCCCGGTCATATCTTTCCTTCAATAGCTGGATACTGACTGAGTCTCGCGCATGTCTTTCCTTCATTCACTAGACAATGACTAAATCTAACTTTTTTCTTCTCATGATTTTCCTTCATTGGCTGGCTATTGACTAACTCATTTTCATTTCTTGCCTTTATGGGTTCTATATATCTTGTCTTTATTAGCTGAATATTAGCAATAAATGACGAGTTCACATTAAAGGCATTTAATTAAGGAACCAGGCGAATCACCTTGGCGATACTTCATTATTATCTAATTTAAAGTATTACATTTTGGAAAGTCTCGCCGAAAGGGAAAGAAAACGTACATTCTCCCTTCTTACAAATTCCGCTTTCAAAAAAGTTATGTTTTTCTTTTCCTTTAAACAATTCAGAGATATTACAGTTATCATAGTCAAAGAGTATTTATTAATACGTTAGTAATTATTGCATTCACTGCTACATTTAGCCAATAGCGGTGCAGGACTTAAGCGCCAAACGTTGGTGCACCAACTATTAATCCGCGATAAGTCCATTTCCAATATGGCTACCGGAAGTCAAAATGCATGTCCTATTTACCTTTTTGTGCCTATTCTGAAAAACGGCCGGTCCAAGTTAAGCCAATTGTCTCCCTCCATAAGTGGCATGCGTTTTGTTCCAAAGTTGGAAGAGGATGGAGTTGCCGATAAGGATCTCCTTTTCTCTCTTCCTTATCATAGTGAATTTCCTGTTTCCTGGATGTTTGGCTTCCGGAGTATCCCTGGCTGATGTTGCTTCTCTCAGGCTAGAGAAAGACAGAACTATCGTGGGCCTAATTGTTTCTCTTTCTAGGAAGCACGGTCGTTGCTTCGGAGTGTCTGAGAGAAACGGCGTGGTCCTATGTGTCCATTACTCTTTTTCTAGTTTGACGTGGGTTTTTAGCGTGGACATGGCGACATACTGTAGGTTTCTTTATCCAACCATTGTTGGACTCTCGTTCTTTAACACAAAATAATAAAATTAAAACTCGCGAACTTCCATATTGAGAGAACTTTGGTGCCGGTAAGAGTGAGTTTTTGTGACAAATGACATTTACCTGGTCAGAACTTCCCCGACCTTATCCGGGGACTACGAGTCGTTTCTGATTCCGGAAATTCATTGGCATGGCTACTTTTATCACTTTTGATTTCCACAAACATTTTTTGGGTTAGCTCGGGCAGCAGAATTTTTTTTTGGTTTTGTTTTATCAGTTATATCCTTGGTAAAATCCAAAAAACAGACGAAAATGTAAATTTTAAACCTATTAACGCAAGGTACCAAGAAGTGAAAAAAGGAAACTGTTACAAAAACTTATAAATTTTCTTGAAAAATCGAAAATTGTAATTTATATTGCAAAAAATATAATGAAAAATAGAACATTGCATTTTGCGATCAAACTATACAATCTAAAAAATAATAAGACCAAAGTTTTTCACTCAGAAAAGAGCTCAAAACTTGTTATCAATCTTTTTGAATGGAGGGCGTAGTTTATGCTTTAAACGTTAAAAATAAAATAAAAATTTCTTAAAGATTAGTTTTTTTAAATACAAAACTAGCTACAATAACATTTTATTTTCTTAAATTCTTTACCTCAATTATATCTACACTTTGGCTTATAGCCACTTTACGCAAGGTAAAGTAAAAAAATTAAATTTCTAGGAAAACGAAACGTGTTCAACAAAATGCTTTAAAACGGAAGGGTTTTATTATAGAATGTACATTTCTTTAAAATATACAAACAAGATAATGCAAATACGTATGATTCATTAATAGTACATAATACGAACTGAAATGATAGAGATTTATTTAAATTATCAATTTTTCAGGATAGCTATGAATAAAATTTAATGCAAATTAAGAAACTTATATTAAAGTACTCATGATAAATCAAATTTGTATCTTATTTTGCAGTATCTGAATGAGTAATCCTGGGCGATTCGTTATTTTAATCGAAAGTCACCATTTTTGTTCAAAATTCGTATTTTTTGTTTGAAACTTCAACTATTTCGTTTAGGATAATTTTTTTAAAATTTGGATTAGTCAAAAAAGATAAACCGAAAAAACAAATAATTATTTAAAGTATATGTTTTGCATAGAATTTTTTTTTACTCAAATCGAAAAAAATAATAACTTTCATGTTAAAAAAAATTTTCAGATAGGAAAGAGATATGAATAGTATTGTATTTTCCACATTATGTGTAGAACATTTTTCTAAAGATTTCAGTATAGGGAGCATTACCATCGTAAGCCAAAATTTCTGAAGCAATTGTATCCTATTTGTAATCTATTTTACTCAAAACCATAAACTACAAAAATATGATTTTTATTGATTATTATAAAATATCAGAATAAATAAAATTACATTTAAAAAAATGAGAAAATTACCAGAAAATCCGTGCTTAAAAATTAGTAGAAACCATCAAGAAAATTTTTTTCAAATAAGAACCAATTATTTTGACTCTACAATACATAATTCCTTTTTTGTACCAACTGTACTATACGGCAGCGAGACATGGACATGTCAAGAAAAAGATAAGAG
>JAAAKG020142395.1:0-11619 GCA_010014905.2 Druon quercuslanigerum
TTGTAAATATTAAGGTAGAAATTTTCTTTCTGTTTATTATGTAAGTGGTATGGAATGGAAGTCATGTAAACCCTTAGCGGACACATTATGAATAAAGAAGAAGAATAAAAATAAGAACTCTCAACCAAAAACTTAAATTTTCAACTAAAAAAGATAAATTTTTTAAACATAAGGATTAAACTATTACAAAGTCTTGTTGTTTAACTTTTAAACGAAAAAACGAATTTATAAACAAATTCAAGTATTCTAAACTAAGCATTTGTACTTTTTAATAAAAAAGATGAATTTTTAAACAAAAAGTTTAATTTTCTACCGAAAAAAAGCAAACAACTTTTTGAACAAAAACGCACCAAACAGGTTAATTTTCTACAAATAAAGATGAATTTTTAAACAAGAACATTCAATTATTACCAACAGAGAGGAATCTTCAATAAAGTTCAATAACACTCAACCAAAAAGTTAAGTTTTTAAGAATTTTTTTTTAGTTATTAAGAAAACCGTTCAACTTTAAAACCAGACTGTTAAATTTTTAATCGAAAAAACTAATGTTTCACAAAATTCAATTATTCTCAACCAAAAACTTAATTTTTAAACTAAAAAAGATGAATTTCCAAACAAAAGATTAAACTATTACAAATTCTGGTTATTTAACTTTCAACGTTAAAATTCGTGAACTTCATGAAATTCAAGCAATTCGCGAAATTCAGGAAATTCGTGTAATTCAAGGACTTCATGGAATTCAAGGTAAAGTAAAAATAATATTCAAATAATTCCAATTTTCTCATTTTTATCGCAGGTGATACGTCCTGTTTTATCATTTTTTTTCTGTTTAGTACAATTGCTATTTTAATAACGTTTAAAAATTAATATCTATTAAATATCCCTAAAATGTAATTTTTCAGAACTTTTGAATTGTCAGCTTTAGGAATTTTGATAGCGCGTTTTAAAATAATTAATACCCTCCTATCCGAATAAAGAAGAAAAGGTCTATTTATGTTTACTTGTTTTAAAAAATACTATTTTTAAAAAAATATCTTGTTGCAATCTGCGTTTTCAAGACAATTTTTTCGCAGAAATTTTAATTATCATAGAAACCGACAACTTCTATAAGGCTTATTTACTTCCGTATCATTTGATATGGTCTTATATATCCTCCTCGTTTAGGTGCGTGATGCTTATTGTCATTCTTTCTCGTAAGATAGTAAGAGAGGGAAGGATTGAATGGTCACTCTTCCTTGCGGACACCAGTGGTTTTGTTCTTGACCAAGGTGGCGTTGTGTTTGGCCAGGAATTGGTCTAGTCGGGCAATGCTTTTGGGTTCTCCCTTTCGGCTGGTAGCGGGAGCTACATAGATCCTAGGACAGCCTCGTTTTTGCATCAAATATTTCTATGCTTGCAGCCCGTCCATGGTCCAAACAAACAAAAAAAAACAGGGAAGAAAAAAAAAAGTAGGGTTAGGATCCAGCCGAGTACAGCTGGGATGCCAGCCGTATCAGCGGAACGGATGAGCTGGGATGCCAGCCGACCCGTAAAAGGAGGAAAAAAGAATAAACGTAGGGAGAAGGTATATACTAATTATATACATAATTTATTTATATATATATAATTAATTTTTTTAATTCTATATAATATAATTTACTTAAATCACAAGGTTTATCTTATTTTACTAAACACTGTCTATTATTTAGCCAAGTTTTTTTTTCTCTTGTTCTATAGTGACGTTGATTATAAATCTGGCCTAGCGCGAGCGGTATTCCGGACCGGGGAGGTTGATGTTGGCTGACAGCGTAGTTCCAACCATTAGCCTTGTTGATCAGAGCGGATTTCCAGCCCTGATCGTACTGACGTTACGTGGCGGAGCGCGTCTTTTTAAACAGACCGTGCCGCAGAAGAGTTGGCCAGAGTGGGAAAGAATCGAGTGGTGGGAGATGCGCGCGCTCGAGATAGAATAGCGGGAATAGTTCACTTTTTTATTTCTCTGTCAATTGAAACATAATTTCAAAGTTTTAAAAATCAAACTAATTAGAATTGAAAAACTTAAACCTTACTAAATCGGCAACAAAATTTTGAATGTACTATAGTAGAGATATCATTTTCAAACATTTTGCACCTCAACTTTAAATTTTTCCATACTGATACATGAATTTGGAATATTGAAAGGAAAATCCGAAATGTACATTGCTCAATCTCTAAAAAATTTAATTTATTTGAGATGAAGAAACTTATAAAATCTTTACGGGTTTTCGAAATATTACTAAAAATGTTTAAGCGTTTGTGTGTCAAGTTGCACTTTTTCCAACTTTCATAATGCTAATGTAAAAAATTCCTATAAATAAAATCAAGAATCTAACGAATAAATTTGATGAACCACAATAAAATGCTTCCATTGCAATATAAAACAACCCTTTTCTCTTCTCCTTTGTTCTTAAAAAAGAAAATAAAAAACAGTTTTTTCCATTTGAACAAAAATAAATTTACTTTATTTTATATTCATTCTTATTTTATTTTTATTTTATTTGTATTTTATCACATATATGTTTTGCCCTAATAAGTGTGCTGTATGAGTGCCGAAACGTTAATGATTATTTTCTATGAATGTTTTTTTATTGTGTTTAGATAATGGTAACAATTAAAAGCACGAACCAATAAAATTTTATTTTGGTTCAAATGGAAAACGATTTTTTTCTTTTCTTTTTTAGGGAGAAAGGGGAAGAGGAAAAGGTACTTTCTTTAGATTGCAGTTGAAACATTATATGGTGGTTGTCCAAATTAGTCGTTAGATTAAATTGATTTATTGATTAACTTGATAATTGGATTGAAATTAAAGAAATTTACATTAAATTAAAATCCAAATTAAAAATATTATTTATCGTCCAGAACAAAAATTTATTTCAGACAAAAATAACAAAAAGGAAAGAAAAGTGAGAAGGCAACCAACCACATCCACTTTGTTCTCTTTTTCCTTCTTTCGTCTTTTTATTCTTATTATTATCAAATCACAATAAAAGCACATTGAAAGAGAGAACACCTGTTCTTTGGTGCTATTCTTTATTTTTTTTGCCTTTATAAGGGTATGAGTACCGACACGTTGGCAATATAATTTTATTTTTTATTTTCAATGTTCTTTTATTATGATTTGATAATAATAAAAATAAAATAGATGAAAGAAGAAAAAAGAGAAGGAAGCGGACGTGGTTGGTTGCCTTTTCATTTTTCTTTCCTCTTTTTTATTTTTGTCTAAAATTTTTGTTTTTAATCTAATTTTTTTCAGGTTACAATTCAAGAATTTTATGTATTTTTGTTGTGATCTAATGTGTTTTTTTGGACAATACCTTTAAACAGAACAAAGTAAGTAGGAAAAATTTTAAAACTTATTTTTCGTCTGTATTTTCTGTCCTTTCTAATTGTTAACATATTTTGGTTTGGTGATACAATTTTGGAAAAACTAGTCTTACTAAAACGAAAATAAATCCTATGCAAGGTTTATGGTTTCGGATTGATGTTTTAATTCTAAATTATTAATAATTATTGATTGTCATTTTTAAATTTATTTAAGATATAAGTGACATTATTTTTTTTAATCGGCTAAAATTAAAAGAAATTCGATTGCAAGCATTAAGTTTTCAAATTTTTAGATGTTTTAGAAATACAATAATTGTATAAGAATGTAGTATTTACATTGTGCTCTTATAATTTTGTACTCTTATAATTTTATTTAAAAAATCTCTTTTTTTTAAATTTGCTCTTTCAGTTTAGACAAACCGTTTCTAGAACATTTTTCTTACAGATATGCCTAAGGATTTTTATTTAAAAATGTATTCATTAAGTTGTCTAAAAAAAAATTTTATCACTAAAAATTTTCGATCTTTTTAAAATTTTTAAAGATTGATAAAATTCCTTAAATCTTGTAAACTTCATTTAAAAAAGTTAAAATCCCTTGTGACAATTAGAAATCTGTTAAAATTCATTGGAATACCAGAAAATTTTTGATAAAGTAATTGTTATTAATTTATTATATTATAAAATGATGCGTCAGACTTAAGATATTCTTTCATATTAATTAGTATTAATAATTAAATATATTCTATTATATAATCATCTCCATTATTAGTTGAAATACTTTAACCATTTTCGAAATTAGCAATTTTAGAAGTCTCGTTTTATATAAAATCTCTATTTGTTCCAATTTTTGCATATTGAATATGAAAGAAGACCCACAATTTTATATCCCACATGCTACATAAGTTTTTTTGTGAAAAAATGAAAATTTTCCATAGCATCGTGTTTAAATTATATTCGATGGAACTTTTGATATTAAGCAATGGCTTAAAAAAATATATTTTAGGTTCGAACCCTAAAACGCTTTTAAAATTATGAGAAAGACATTTTATATTTGTTGCTAATTAAAATTCATTTAAGACTAAACAAATATTTTTGTCAGATCTAGACACAAGGCGTAAGTAGACGAGGTAAATGTTACTATGTGTATAAGTAATTTCAATTTCCTTTATTTTCAACCAAGATGACTTGTAAAAATATTATCTTTGTTGAGGTATCGTAGCCTATTTAACAGTATAGCGATCACGTTCAAGTTGCATTAATAAACATAGAAATGTGACACATACGTCTTATTTTTATAACATTTTAAAATCAAAATCTATTATGTAGCTCTAAAAAATATCTACTATGATTGTAAGTATAATATTACAATTAATATTTGGTAGTATTTATAATTAATTCTTTTTTTTTCATAAAGATTCCAAACATACGAACTCTAATTATTGCACCAAAAAAAGATAGTTGACAATATTAAGAATATATTTACGTATAAAATTAAATGCTGTAATTTTAAAAACTGTGTAGTTTCTCATCTGCCATGTGACGCTACTGCGACATAATTTTTACATTTTTATAATTAATGATTGAAAAAGTACAATCGAACTCCAAAGATACGCGAAGTTCGGGAATCGGAAATTCCAAAGATACGATCGTGAAGAATGTCTGAACGCACACGGACCTAATATGCGCACGCGCACGTCGAATTTCAGGCAGCGCGCTCTCGCGTGCGCACGACTGACCAATTGGGTAAGGGTGGAGAGGGAAAAAATCTGCACGCTCCTTTGGAGTCGGGTCGCTCGTATTTACAGACCACTCGTATCTTTGGACCTCGTATCTTTGGAGTTCAAATGTATTAGAATTTTCTTAAATTTCACACCCGTGCAAAAATATACGGATCAAGTCAAACCTTGGCACACTTTTTTCGGTCATAAAAAAAGAAAGAGTTCGTAAGCAGCCATTTGTGATAGAACTTTAAAATGTTAAAGAATTTGCAAAAAAATTTCACAACATTTTTCTAAAAAATTTAAAAGTTCATGTACGGCTATTTGTAGAACTTAGAAAGCTAAATAATCCACCCTGGTGACTTCTTTCTCTGAACCATATAAAAAATGAAAATAAAAAGACTGTTGCTTTTCTAAATCGTTGTAAGATTAACGCAAAAATTTTAAGAATTGTCTTAAAAAATCGAAAATTCAAATTTTGATCGCATGAAAAATAAAGAAAAATAAAAAATTCCATTTTGTGTTCCAACTCTATAACATAAGAAAATAAGTGAACAAACAAAAATTGTGTTCCCAAAGAAAATATACAAATTTGTTATTTATCAATTCTTAATACGATACGTAGTTTGTACTAGTCGTGAAAAATAACATTAAATATAAAATAAATTAAATGTAAACATTCGATTGCGACGTTATAAAGTATTTTCCATTGTTAAGTAACTTCAAAACTAATGTATATTTAACATTTAAATAAAAATAATTTTAAAATAGGGCGTTCAAAATAACACTTTGAAAACTCCACAATTTTAAACTAAATTGTTTGAAATAGCTTTGCTTAGTTAGAACTTCATATTATGAAGTCAAACATTGAACGTTACAATGTTAATTGTTCCATCAGAATTTTCAGTTTGAAGTTTAAAAGTTATTTTGAAATTTAAGTATTTTGTAAGAAATTTAAGGTTCTTGGTATAAAATTATTCTTCTTTGCTTAAAGTTATAATTTTGATTGAAATGATTGTCTTTCAGCAAATATTTATTCTAATTCAAATTTATTATTTTATTTCATAAATGATTTCATACAATGTGAAGCGTTTTTATAAAACATATTTATTTAGGAAGTAGGAAAGTTATTCTAAAATATTCATTTGACAGATTTAAAAATTATTCGATTTTTCTACAAATTTTGAACTAATATAGAATACAAAACTCTTGAATTATTATTATATTTTTAATAAGCAGAAAATCTTATTATCTTCTTTCCAAATTTTACGAGAAACCAACAAAATCTTAAGAAATATGATTTTTCTATGAATATTTAAGCTCTAATCTTAAATTAAGGTGACAATTACTCTATATTCTTACCTTTCAAACTTCAATAGGAAAGATTGTATGTGACCAATGTGTCTGAGTGCAATATTGACATACCTGAAACAGAAGAAACGGTAAAACTTATTAGTAACAATCCAGGTTTAATCGTAGGCCAAAATATTAGTGAATATATGGCATTTTCAACAGAATAAATGAATTTTTTAACATATAATGAGCGCACTCCTATTTTCCCTCACATTGTTGCCACTATCTCTAGCACTTCGCCATTCCAAGGGGTACCTTCGAGGCAAACCTGCAAATCGAAAGCTAATAATAAAGAGCAACTACGTGTAGGTCTAGGGATTAACGAATGATATACTAAGGAAATAGAAATGGAATTTGGGTTAGAAAAATGGGCCAAGGTTTCTATAAAGCGAGGAAAACTTATTGGCATCTCTGAAGACCCTGAGCTTGTCAATAGAAGTGCTATACGGCAACTTCACGCTGGAGAGACTTATACGTACCTGGGCGTGCCACAGAGCCGCATTCACGATGTGGCATATATAAAGGATACTCTCAGAAGCGGATACTTGCTGGGATCGGGTGCATTCAAATAAAATTAACTACAGTTCTCCTGTACGTCATTCTACAGAATACACCTTACTTTACCCGGGCATAACTCTAAAGATATTCGCCAGACAGAAAAATGTTTCAGACACAATTTGTAGAAAAGTTATTCCTCTACAATTATAAAAAATATTTTTGGTTCACGATGAACCAAACCAGTCTCTCCAAGCCAAACAGTCATTCTCCACGCCAACTAAGTTTCGCGCTCCACTTCAAAGTCATAACCTCACTTGAAGGTGCAGGGACAATTTACACCATTGCAGTGGAGTGTGACCCCAAGAAATTGAGAGAGTAATATTAGTTTTAAGCCTGAAACCTGCAGGGTTAAATGTGTAGATACAAAAACTTGTAGATTTAACCGTTCAGAGTTGAATGTTTATAGTTTTTTCGTCTAGATTATAACGTGTAGAAATTAATGTGTCCAGTTTAATTTGTAGTCCCTTTTATCGGAAAAATTGATATCTTGATAGCATGTGATGTGTGGAGTTAAATGTGCAGAGTTTGTAGACTGTAATGTGCAGGTGCAGGGTGAATGATTATACTCGGCGTTTAAACTTACTGTGAAGAGTGTATACCATGTATAGATCCGATATGTGTAGTATCGACCGGGCCCCAATGTTTTAACTAAACATGATACATTGTGGAAGCTTCTTATGTGTCCCCTAAGGGTTTACATTTTTTTCTTTCACCTTCTTCCTATTTCTTAACACACCTCCCACACCCTTTTTGGTGATGGGAGGGGGACCTACAGTTAAATGTGGGTTCCGAACCACCAAGAGCAACAGCCTAAAGTACTTAGAGAATCTTTTTCTCTAGAGGTACCGGTACCACGACTTTCCGGAGATGAGCAACTCCCTTGCTAGGCTAGTGTTCACCGAATGGGCCACCGAGGCTCTTCCAGAGTGCGAGGCGGGAATCGAACCCGCAAGCCGACGGAATGGGTCCAAATCCTGCCCTTTAGCCCCCACGACCATCGTCCCACTCTAAACATGATAAAAATAAAAAAACTGTAAAATTGACAATCAAATACTCAAATTTTTTACGCTAAAAAATTTGAATATTTCACCAAAAATATAATAGTTAAATTTTTAGTTAAAACACATTTTTTTAAGACGGAAAAGCCAAAAAAAAAAAAATGGAAATAATTCTACTATAATTTTCATTTATTTTTTTTTTTTCTTGTAGATGCACATCATAGTCAAAAATTCACTTCTTGTGCTGACTATTAAATAGTTTTTTAAATAAAAACTCCAAACATCCTGGTTCTCCTCATATTTGTCCCTTTTATTAGCATAGAAGCCGCCAGCCTCTTTAGAACATATTCATTCCCGCATCATTGTTTGCTGTTTTAATCCTGAATTAGACAAAAACAAGAAAATTAATTCTCATTCTCGTTCACACATATGCTGCTACCTTTCATTATTCTAAAGGTTCCAGTAGTATTGCATCTAAAAAATAGAGCAACTTTTGAGGTATGAACTCACAAATCTTCCGCCTTCCACTCTAGTCGTTTTAAAGTGATATACATCAGTAAAAACAGCAGTTGCAGTTCACTCTTTTTTAACTGAATTTGTTACAATCAGAAGAAATAAAGATAATTCCTACTGTTATACTCCTCCTATGCGTGGCATGTATGCCTCATAATTGTAAGTTTTATATTAGTATTATTTAAAGTTTTAAAAATCAAAATAATTACAAATAAAAGTTCCAAACATTAAAAAATTCTTGAGCAAGTATTCAATGCTTCATAGTAGAGATATTAATTTTAAAAAATGTGTTACCTCAACTTTAAATTGTAACATACTGTTCAAAGCTTCTGGAAAGTTGAAAGGAAAATCTGAAATATACGCGACTCAATATCTAAAAAATTTCATTGATTTAAACCGGAAAAACTTATAAAATCTTTACCGTTATCCGAAATAACACTAAAAATACCAAGCGTGTGTGCGTCGAGTTTTAGTTGGCTCGCTTTCATAATATTCGATCAAACAGACAAGAACAATAAACAAAACAAAGTAATTAGTAATGATTTTACATTTAACTTTTTATTTATAGCGTAATCCATTATTATTGTTAAAATGTTTTGGTTTATTGATTACTTTTGGGCATACTATTCTTATAAAAACAAAAATAAATCCTATGGAATGTACATGCTTTCGGATTGATTATATCATAAAGTAAAATAAGATCACAGATCATTAAAAAAAAATTATATAACTTTTTAAAACTGGAATAAAATTAGTTTTTGAGTTTAATTTTAGTTAACAGTTATTTAGTATAACTGTAGAAAAATATTGATGTATATCCTCAGAAGACCAAAGATTTATTATAATATTATTCATTATGCTTGATTGTCATTTTACAACTCATTTAAGAAATCAGTGATCTTATCTTTGAAAAATCGGCTTATATTAAAAGATATTATTACACGATATTAAAATACCATTGCAAGCGTTAAGTTTTCTAAATTTCAGATATTTCCTACAACTTTCCTAGGCCAAATCACGAGTTAAGGTTGAGGTAAAAACTTCGCGAAATTCTTGATTAATCCAAATTGATGAATCTTTGTGTTTACAAGCGTAAAAAAACTTTCTGAATGTCCGTTTTTTCTCACGAAATTAGGTCGCTTCCCTGGTTACGTTTGGGTGACCATGCAGGATGATGTTGTTTTTGAGGGTAAAATCTTAGAAATAAACTCTGAACCCCGTTGGGTGAGCCATCAAAATCCAGGATTCTTTTCCGACTATATAGTTCTTGTGCGATTGGCGGGCAATTCTTACTTCCTTTCTTCTGCTCTAAAGACAGATTCGAAAGATCTCCATAGGGAATATAATTGCCTTCCAAAAACTGCCAAGGTACACGTGATAGGTAGAGAATTTGTAGATGATGCAACTTTCGAGAAACTCAATTACACTGACCAACCTGACACACAACGCAGCCGCATTTTTCTAACGATACCAGATACTAGTATGGTCTATCACGTTAAAATTAATGTAAAACTAGATGAAGAAATAATAGCTGCTAGACGAGCTGAAGATGAGAGGTGCCGATTGGAGAACCCTTCTTCCCCGGAAAACGCTGCGAGTGGTCACCACCAATTACCACAAAAAAGTAGGAAATTTTGTTGCTGGTAATTTTATGTTTTTACTTGCTTTTTTCGGTAAAAGATAAACATTAACTTTTGTATGATATAAACTGTCTGTACTTATCGGCTCGTTAAAGAAAAATGTAATTACCAAGAGTTAGGAAGTTCTGTTATTCTCTGATGATTCAACCGATTCTTTGAAAAATTTGATTTGTAACCCCTGGCATAGTAATTCATGTGTTTCTGAAAAAGGATTCTTCTCATAAGCTCACTAGTAGCTTAATGGGAAAGTGCCCGACCGGTAAGCTGTTCTGTAGTTCGTTTCCTATTGGAGAGAAAGGAGAATATCTTTTAGCAGAAAAAATATAATTTCGAAATATTTTAATTCAACGCTCCATCTAGTCTGTCAACACATTAAAAAGTTATCTTATTTTTTGATGATTCTATAGATTTTTTGATAAATTTATTTAATTAAAAATGTAATACTTTTAAATATGAGCGGCTTTAAACTTATTTACAGTTTATCTTTCTATTCGAGAAAAATTATTATTTTTTTCACTATTCTGCAATATTCGTAAACTTTTTATAAAAATTATTTTATTAAGGAAGTAGAAACGGTATTCTCAATTAAAAGCATTTTAAATTAAAATTAAGTTTCAGTTCAGACAGACAATTCTCGAAAAAACACAATAATCTTTGTAACGCTGAAATGTTTTAATTTGTTATTTACCGGAAAATTCGTTAAAATCTTATCTTTAATATCAGCTAAGAAAAATTCAAAGACGGCAATTGATTCTTAAGATATTACGAGAAAATATGTGAAGGTTGCAGGGTTGAGTTTTAGTAGGCCAAGGATTTCATGGATTTTGTACTTCGATTTAACTCGTGCTATAATTTTTGTGCAAAATTCATATATTTGTAAAATAATTTGTCCTTTTTGTTTAAAAATAAACCTTTTTGCTGAAAATTAGTTGTTTCTGTTAAAACCTCATTTCTTTAAGAATGTAAACATAGTCTTCAAAATTAATTTTTTTTTTCTTGAAAAATAAGGCTTTCAAATGTAAAGTTGAGTGTTTCATTTTAGCAAAAAATGAATTTTGAATAGTTGAAAAATCAATATCAGGATTGTATTCGACTTTTGGTACAAAACTTATATTTCAACTTGGAAATTAATTTTTTTAACGTAAATTTGAACGCTTCGATTTTTGGTCAAAACTGTAGATATTTTTGCAAATTTATTCTTTTCACTGAAAATGCAAATAAGCTATTCTTGTTCGAAAATTTCTGCCTTTTTACAGAAAATTCACCAGTGAAACGTGAACTGAAGAGATTCCAAGTTTTGTGTGCAGTATGGAGGATCGCATACCTCTATCTGCATTTATTGCCATACGCAGGCACTTATTTTTTACTCTTTGGAGTTTCTTTATGTTAGCTTTACAGGTAGTAGTGGGTATAGGCTCCGTACAACTGCCGAGGCCTTTTTGTGAGCTGTTCTGACGTGTTGAGTATGATTAAGCTTAGAGTCAAGTATCTCGCCTA
>JAAAKG020142396.1:0-11619 GCA_010014905.2 Druon quercuslanigerum
TTTTTGGCCCCTCAAATGTATGCAATTCAATGAGAATGAGGGACCAACTTAATTTTTAGCTTATGACGCAGTAAGTTATACGCAATAGTGTAATAAAATTCAGATGTAACAGCATTATTCGACTGAAAACAAATTTTATCGTGAATTTCCCAGTAATAGTGTCCATCGATTATAAGTAGATAGAAAAATACTTCTTTTTGTTTACTTCTGACATTCGCCAAACTAATTTCATGTTTGCCCAGGATGCGTCACGAGGAGGTCGCCAATCAGATTATCATCTCTTAATTTATTTACATTATATACAACTATATACATACTGTCTTAATAACTTACCAAAACATATATACACTATATACACACACGATACCCAGCAATTTACATATATACACTTCATATGCACAAAACATATGTATATTATTTTTATTATTAGTCATTCAGTACATTTAGTATTAGTCATCGTCACTGTTTCCCTCGATCACAGAATGAATATTCTGTATATAATAATGTATATATTGTATATATGTTTTGTTAAGTTATTAATACAGTACGTATGTAGTTGTATATAATGTAAATAAATTAAGAGATGATAATCTGACAGGCGAACTCCACGTGGTGCATCCTGGGAAAACATGAAATTAGTTTCGCAAATGCCAGCAGTAAACAAAAAGAAATATTTTTCTATCTCCTTATAATCAATGGATACTATGACTGTGGAATTCACGATAAAATTTGTTTTCAGTCGAATAATGCTGTTGCACCTGAATTTTATTACACCATTGCGTATAACTTACTGCGTCATAAGCTGAAAATTAAGTTTGCCCCTCATTCTCATTGAATTGCATATACATTTGAGGAGCCAATAAGTAGTTTTTATTTTTTAAACTATGAAGTAATGCTTTGATCATTTCCGCAAAAATATATATTGATGCTTGGAATGTGACCATGATATAGAATAAAAGTTGTTGGTGTTCCAGAAGTACTTCCTTTTAAAAGACTTATTTAAAAATTTGACCAAAAAAAAAAAAAAAAAAAAGTTTTATAACCCCTTCCTCACACTACTCCCCTCCCTACCGAGTGAGTCACGCCTACCCCGAAAGGGAAACGGCTTAGTGGTGTAATGATCGCTAAAGTTGTTTTCGAGAAAATTGGATTTTTTGATTTTTCAAAATTTGTTTATAACTTTTGTAAAAAAAATTTTTTTTAGTTGATACTTGGGGTAAATTTATCTTATAAGGAAAGCCACTTGTCCCCGCAATATGGATCACATACGAGCGGGTGCACCCAGACCATGCTTATCCTGCTACGGCATTTAGTTTATTGAACCAAGAGAAACTCTTTGATTCAAAGAATCTATTGTCTAATCTTGTCATTTATCTAATTAGGTAACTATCAAAACCAACAAATTAGACCTGACCCATAAATATTCGACGCGAACATTCTATAGATGTGGTGACGCACACAATCAGATTACATATCTCGAAAGTGTCGCCACTTTTGAGATATGTTTTTCAACGAGAATGCAGAATGATAAAAGGAAGCTGAAGCTTGAAAAGACAATCATTATGATAAGGCTTGTTGTGACCCCCAGCAGTCTTTGTTTTTAAAATCGTCAGTGAACAAATGCATTTAATGCTAGAAAAAGGCACAGTGATTATAGTCTGGACAACTGGAAATCCGGATTCATCTGAAAAAAGAGAATTTTCCAAAAATGAAAAAAAATCTCGTCAAAAAAGCAGTTCCACCAGACGGTGGATTGGGCTGGCTAATCTGTCTCGGATGTAGTCTAATTACGGTAAATCAAACTAAATATTTTTAAAAAAAATTTATTATTATTTAATTTAAGATACTTAATTAATTTATTTAATTTATTTAAAAAATGTTTCAGTTATGCCTCAGATCTTTGGATCCATCCTTTGGATTACTTTTTGGTGATTTACTTCAAGACCTCAAAGTTGATTCCACCAGCACATCGATGATAATGAGTATTCTTGACGCGAATATTAATTTTTCAGGTACTTTAAATTATTTTGTTTTTTTCATATCTTGAATGGAAATTCAAATTTCGTAAATAGAACATTATTCCTTTTTTATTTTTGTCTTGAAAAAAAATTTTGATAAGACAAATGTGGGAAGATAAGCGTTGATTAGATTGACTTCTTTGTCTTCTTTTCGATATGAAAATGTAAACGAATGTTCTCTTTAGGAAGTTTCCGTATCAGTGAAGATTTTTTTGTTTAAAATTTAAAATCTGAAATAATTTAATTTTTTGCAGGCTTATTTATTGGATTCCTTTTGCGAAAATATTCTTACAGGAAAGTTGCATTTTTAGGATCAATTTTAAATACAACAGGTCTCATTCTGACTTCGCAAGCAAATAGTTTAACACATATTATTATAACTTATAGTATTCTCGGAGGTAAGGACCATTTTTTCTTAATATCTATTTAACGAAAAATATATAATTTTGATTCAAAATAAAAATTACGAATTACTATTTTTTTTAATGTTTTAGAACAAATAAATTTGAGCTATAATTGCATCTTAGAAAAGTGTTATCAATTTTTTAAGGTTCTAAAAATATAATTTAATCAGATTTTTGAGAAAATTGAAATTATTTTTTAAATTTTAGGTATTTTCAAAAAGTAGCTATAAAATTTAAAACAAAATTTTTTTATTTGATAGGATTTCACATAATAATATGAAAAATTTGAGTCAGTTGAAAGGATATTCTGAAGTTTTAGAACTACGGAATAAAATTAAAAATGTTTTATAAATTCTCGGAAATCTTCTCAAGATTTAAAATATTTAAAAATTTTTTCAATTTCTAAAATTCCTAAATATCTATTACACCAACTCAAATGTTTATACAATTTAAAAAAATTTTTAAATATAAAAAAAAATTCTTCTAAATCTTCCAGATTTTTTGATACTTTTTTCCAAAAAGAAAAAGTTCGAGAAAATTTCCGAAATTAAAAAAATATACACAATTGAAAATTTTCCAAATAGAAAGTTCCCGAAATTATAAAATCACCAAAAAATGAAAATTTGAAAATTGGAAAATTTTCGACAATTTAAGATATTATCTTACAGAATTTTAAAATTCCCGATGGAAGACTCCTTAGTTATTAATTTCCCGAATCTAAACAATTAAATTTTTTATAAAAAATGCTTTTATTAGACAAACAAATTTTTTATTTTATTTAATCGTTTTTATTTAATTATTTATTATTTGAAAAATATTATAATTGTTTATATTCGGTAATTTTTAAATTATTTTACATTATAACCTGTTATGAATTTTACTATTTCAGAATTATCTAAGTTATAAATTATAATTTTTCGGAAATTTTATATTTCGAATATTTTATTTTTCACGAATTTCACAGTGTCGAGAATTTTATTTTTTGACATTTTTCGTTCTTTCCATTTTTATAAATCTTTTGAAATGCTTTTAAATCTTTTTAAATAATCTCCTAAAATTAATTTTTCAAAATAAAAGTGATATTTTATTTTCAATTTTTTGAAATCTTTTGAAATATTTATTTATTTTTGCAATTGTTTTAATATTTTTGAATATTTCATGAATGGTTAAAACGCTTCCTAATTTTTTTAAACCATAAAAAATATTTAAAAATTGCCTCACAATCTTTGAAATTCTTTTTCGAAATTTTGAAAAATTATTTGAAATTTATTCCATTTTTTACAATTTTTTCTTAAAATTAATTTTCCAAAATGCAGTCATTTGAAGTTTTCTCAGAAATCTTAGACATTTTTTTCATATGATTCCTTTCAGAATTCCTAAAAAGTTTCACACTTTTATTTCGAATTCTTCAAAATTTTAAATTTTAAAACTTGCAAATAACTTTTTAAATTATCCAAAATTTTTCTTAAATTTCTTTCAAATCTTGCAATATAAAAAAATGCTTGAAAAATTTCCTGATCCCTTTTCGGAAAATTCCGGAAATATTTTATCATTTTTCGAAGTATTTTTAAATATTCCCTTAAAATTAATTTTTCAAAACAAAAATCACTTTAAATTTTTGTCGAAATCTGAAGAATATTTAGACATATTCCACAATCGACATTTTATTTTCAGTTTTTTGAAATATTTCATAATATTTATTTATTTTTGAAATTGTTTTGATATTTCTAAATATTTTTATAAATGGTTTAAACGTTTCCTAATTTTTTTAACCATAACAAATATTTAAAAATTGCCACACAATCTCTGAAATTCTTTTTCGAAATTTTGGAAAATCATTTGTAATATATTCCAATTTTTTTTTAATTTTCGCTTAAGATTCATTTTCCAAAATGCAGTTATTTGAAGTTTTCTCAGAAATCTTAAAAAAAAATTTTTATTTGATTCCTTTTAGAATTCTTAAAAAGTTTCACACTTTTATTTCGAAATCTTTAAAATTTTAAATTTTTAAACTTGTAAATAACTTTTTAAATTATCCAAAATTTTCCTTAAATTTCTTTTAAATCCTGGATTTAATCATTTTTAAAGTATTTTTAAATATTTCATCAAAAATTAATTTTTAAAATAAAAAATCATTAAAAATTTTCTTAGCAATCTAAAGAAATTGTCCATATTGTATATATTATTTGAAAATCTACATTTTTATTTACATTTTTTGAACTCTGCTCAAAATTTAAATAATTTTCGGATTTTTTCAAAACATCTAAATATATTGAAAAATAATTTAAAGTTTTTGAAAAAAATTAAATCCTACAAGATTAAAAAAATTTCTTTAAAATTTTCTAGATTCATTTTTTTAAATTAAATTTTGAGTTCTTTAAGAATGTTTTGAATTCTTTGGAAACTTTCTTTTTAAATTTATTTTTCAAAATTAACAATCATTCTAAATTTTTTAAGAAATCTTAAAAATAATTTGTTTATTATTTTAAAACTTTTCAAAATTTTTAAAAAGCTCTATATTTTTTTCTTCGAAATCTTCAAATCTCGCAAAGTTTAAAAAATTTACTTTTGCAGATTCTTTTTCTAAACTGTTTTAAACTTTTAAAACATTTTCTTTAAATTAATTTTTCTAAATTAAAAATCATTATAAACAATACATATATAAATGAATAATAAATTTTGCTTTAAAGTGTTCTATAATATTTTAAAAAAAAATTTTTTTAATCATTCAAATCTTTTGAAACCTTTTTAAATATTTTGTCAACATTTTTTGTCAAAATCAAAAATCTTTTTAAATTTCGTAAGGATTCTTAAAAATGTATTTTTTATTTTTTTGAAACCTTTTACATTTTCAAAAAGTTTTAAACATTTTTTTCTGAATCTTCAGACATATAAATTTTGCTTTAAAATTAAAAAAATTCTTTTCAAGTTTCAAATTGTTTTTTAATCCTTTTAAATTTTTTAAATATCTTATAAAATTCCTAGATTTTTTATTAAAATTTTGTAATGTTGAAAAATTAAAAATTTTCTCTTTTCTAAATTCATGTTTGAATCTTTAACAAATCATTGAAATTTTTTAAAATATTTACAAGCCTTTTTTTAAATTTTATTTTGCTAAATCAAAATTCATTTTGATTTTTTCAGAAATCTTAAGCAAATTTCTTTTATTATCTTCTAAGCTTTCAAAATTAAAAAAAAAATTCTAAACTTTTTTACCAAGTATTCAAAAAATCACATTTAGTTCCGAATGGAAAAACAATCTTTTCAAGTTTGTAACCATTTTTTAAAATCTGTAAATGTTAGATACCTTATTTTTGTATATTTCAGAAACCTATTTAAATTTTTAGGAATCTTTTTAAATAATCTGTCAAAATTTAATTTTCAAAATCAAAAAAAAAAAAAATTTCGAAATATTTAAAACTCTATATTTTGTTTTAATTTTCAAAAATATTGTCGACTTTTAAATGATTTTGAATCTATTTTAATCTTCTAGATATCTTTTTAATTTACTCAAATTTTTTCTTAAACTAAGTAATCTTTCAAGAAGGGAAAATTTTTCTTTGAAATCTTCTATAACAGTTTAAAATTTTTTGAGAAATCACCCAAATAAATTCATTTTTCAAAATCCAAAATAATCTATAATTTTCTGAGAAAAGTTAAGAATTGTTTCCTTATTTTTTTGAATCTTTACAAAATTTTAAAAAAGCTTCTTTTATCGGAATCTTAAAACCTCGAAATTTTATTTATCATTTTTAAAAAATCTATTCAAATTTAAAATTATTTTTTTGTCTTTTTAAATCTTCTTGACATCTCTCAAGCTTTTTCTATTTTTTCTAAAATTTTATAACCATGCAAAACTGAAAAATATGCTTTAAGATGTTTTATTAATATTTTTTGAAAATTTAAAAAATCATTTAAAAATGTTGGCAATCTTTTTTAATGTTAAGACCAAAATTCTTTCTTATTAGTAGAAAATTATTTACAATTAAAAATTTTATCTTCAATTAGTAATGTTTATATACCATTAGAAATCAATTTTCTTCTAAAATAAAATTTCGATGCAAAAAATTCGTACTACATGCACTTTAAAAAAAAGGATTTCAAAACAAATATTTTTTTTTGAGCGCCTGAAAAATGTATTCTAAAATTAATTAAAAAACTAAAAATAGGTTTAGGATCTGGATTAGCGCTTGCCGCATCATTTGTGGCTATGAATACTTTTTTCGTCAAAAAAAGAGGTCAAGCTCTAGGATTTTCAATGGCAGGAACAACTTTGGGAATGATGCTAATGCCCCAGGTAAATTAAAAAAGATGTTTTTTCAATTTTTAAAACAATTTTTTTAACTCTTACGAAAAAAATTTCAATTGTTTTTAATTTTTTCTTGCATTTATATATCATAATATTATAGTAATAGTTAAATATTATATAATACTGCTGTAAAAAAAGTTTTAAATTGTCAAAACAATTTTTTAAAACTATTTTCCAATTATTAAAATATTTAATTTGTTTTCAATTTTTTATTGCAGTTGGTCCATCTTCTCCTCAAAATTTACGGATTTCGCGGAACGACTTTAATAATTGGGGCAATTTCATTTCACTCATTAGCCGGAGCCTGTCTTTTAAGGCCAGTTCCAATGAAAATGGTCGAAGAAATTAAGGTAACTTTTTTTTTTCATTTAAAATATTAAATTAATAATTCTAAACTATTTTTAGACTTCGGAAAATAAAGAAGCCACATCAAGAGAAAATGAACCTCTCACAAAAGAAAATAAAAAACAAGAAAATATACAGATATCGCTTCAAGCAGTTGACAAAATAGAAAAAAATCCCCTGGATTCTAAATTTGAATCCAAAAAAGGAAATCTTACCAATAGTAAATCCTATTTTAAAAAAATAAAAAATTTTTTGGAATTGGGTCTTTTATCGAACCTGACATTTTTAAATATTATGATTGGTCTCAGCCTTTTCTACGTAGCTGATACAAATTTCAAACTCTTCACACCTTTTTTTCTGAGCAGTATCGGTGAGTTTTGAAAAAAAAATATTATCAATTATTATTAAAATAATTAAAATAATTTTCAGACATTTTAAAAGGAGAATTTTTTTTGCGATTTTTAGAAACACTTTTAAGGCTGTCCATAAACTATGTTACCATATTAGGGGGGAGAGGGGTCAGTCTATATTTTAGTTAAAAATAAATTTTTTAACTAAAAATGTAACTATTCCATTTTTAGTTAAAAGTTTATCCTTTTTAGTAAAAAATTCAACTATTTGGTTGAAAATTCATTTATTGTTATTTAAATTCTAATCATTTTGTTCGAAATTTTCGATTTTGTAGAAAATCGGTCATTTATGTTAAAAATATAATTTTTTTAAGATTCATAATTTTAGTTAAAAATTGATCTTTTTGGTTGCAAATTTAACTACTTGAAAAAATCATTTTTCTCTTTTTGTTGAAAACTAATTTTTTAACTGATAATTTTATTTTATTTTTTTACTTTTTGTGGAAATTTTATGTTTTTTTAAATGAAAACTCAGCTATTTCGTTGAAAATTCCTTAAGAAATCAAATAAGTAAATAAATATTTATGTATTTTTTTAATATTTTTTTTTTGTAAAAAATTAATCCTCTGTTTAGAAAAGTTTTCTTTTTAGATGAAAATTAATTACTTCCGTTTAAAATAATATTTTTTTAAATTGAAAATTTATTTATTTTTTTTAGCTAAAAGTTTAAATACTCCATTTTCTGGTGTAAATTTTACTATTTTCTAGAAAATCCTTTTTTTTTTGCTAAAAACTGTTTTTTTAGAAAGTTATGTATTTTGTTGAAAAATCGCCTATTTTGATAGAAAATTAATTTTTTTTACTAAAAATAATCTATTTGGATAAAGATGTTAAAAATTGTGTTATTTTTTAACATTTATTTTACTCTGAAATTTTTAATATTTAATATTTTATTAAAAATGTATCCTTCAAAAGTTGATAATTCACGTTTTTGGTTTAAAAAATCACTCTTAATTGTTCAAAATTCATTTTAAATTGCGAAGTTAACTGATTGGTTAAAATTGCTCATTTTTGGTTGAATTCAACTAAATAAAAATTTCTCAATTTTTTCTTTCGAAATTAATTTATTTTAATGAAAATTTAAAGACTCGATTTTTGGTTCCATAAATAAATTTTTCAGTTTAAAATTCAACTATTTGGTAAAAAAGTCATCTTTCTCAATTTAATAAATTTTTTTCTAAATTTAACCCTTCTTAAACAATTTTGCCTTTGTGGCTTGAAAATCCAACTGATATGTATGGAATTTTGAATTCTTCTGTTTGAAAATTCAAACTTTTTTTAGGCTTTGTTTGTTGCTTTATTAGAAAATTAAAATATTTAGTTGAAATTTTTTGTTTTTTGAAGGATAGCTGTTTTTTGTTTAAAATTACTAATGTTGAAATTATTAGTTTTGATTAAAAATGTAGCATTTTAGTTTTTTATATTAAAAAGTCAACTGATTTCGGTAGATTTTTCAATTTTACTTTTTGAATATTTGAAATTTTTTTTAGTTTAAAAATTTAACTATTTGTTTAAAACTTCAAATATTTTTTTGTAACTTCTTGTTTCTTTGTGCTATAAAGTTTAATAATTTGACTCTTAATGCAACTTTTTGGATAAAAATTAGTTATTGTTGTTAGTAATCCTAAAAAATTCTTAAAAAATTAATTTTTTAACTGGAAATTCAACTATTTGATTTTAAATTAAAAGAATTTTTCTTCTTTTTAGTTAAAAATTTAACTACTGGGTTTGCAATTCATACATTCTTTCTTGGAAGATTCGTCTTTTTGGATGAAAAATGATTTAAATTTAAAACTTGTGTTGAAAATTCAAATTTCGCAGTAAAGATTTATCAGTTTAGTCAAAAATTAACTATTTTCGTAAAAAAATTATCTTTTGAGTGGAAGATTCATCATTTTAGTAGAAAATTTTTAATTTTATTAGATAATTCCTCATTTTAGTAAAAAGTTCATCATTCTAGTAAAAATTTTTTTTTTTTAAATTCATAATTTTAGTATGAAATTAATAATTTTAGTAGAAAATTCATCATTTTCGTTTAAAAGTCGTAATTTAATAGAGAGTTCATAACTTTAATAGAAAATTCCTCAATTTAGTAGAAAATTCATCTGTTTCGTCGAAAATATATCATTTTGTAAAAAAATGCAACATTTTATTATAAAATTCATTATGGTAAATAATTCATCATTTTCGTTAAAAATTCATAATTTTAGTAGAAAATTCTTCAGTTAAGTAGAAAATTCACCATTTTAGTAGAAAATTATTCTCGTTCGTTAAAAATTTCTCATGTTAAGAGAAAATTCATCTCTCTGGTTGAAAAATCACCATTAGTAGATTAGTAGATTTGATCAAATTATTAGAGAATTTATCCCTTTCGTTAAAAATTTATCATTTTTGTAAAAAATTCCACATTGAAAATTCCTCACCTTAGTAGAAAATTAATCATTTGAGTAGAATATTCGTCATTTCCGTTAAGAATTCATTATTTCAGTAGAAATTTATTCTCTTTCTTTGAAAATTGAACATCATAGCAGAAAATTCATCTCTTTCTTTAAAAATTTATTATTTTAGTTTAAAAAATTTTATATTAGTAGAAAATTATTCTTTTCCTTTGAACATTCATTATTTCAGTAGAAAATTTATCATTTTAGCAGGAAATTCGTCATTTTAGTAAAAAAATTTTCTATTTCTTTAAAAATTCATCATTTTGATTAAAATTTATCAGTATAGTAGAAAATTTACCATTTTTGCAGAAAATTCTTCATGTAAGTAAAAAATTAATTATTTTAGCAGAAAAGTATTCTGTTGAGTTAAACATTCATCATTTTGATTGAAAATTCATCTTTTTAGCAGTAAATTCGTCATTTAAGTAAAAAATTAATCATTTTATTAGAAAATTATTCTGTTTCGTTAAAAATATATCATTTTGTAAAAAAATGCAACATTTTATTATAAAATTCATAATAGTAAATAATTTATCATTTTCGTTAAAAATTCATAATTTTAGTAGAAAATTCTTCAGTTAAGTAGAAAATTCATCATTTCATTAGAAAATTATTCTCGTTTGTTAAAAATTTGTCATGTTAAGAGAAAATTCATCTCTCTGGTTGAAAAATCACTATTAGTAAATTAGTAGATTTAATCAAATTAGTAGAGCATTTATCTCTTTCGTTGAAAATTCATCATTTGTAGCAGATTCATTATTTAAGTAGAAAATTTATCTCCTTCATTGAAAATTCCTCACTTTAGTAGAAAATTAATCATTTGAGTAGAATATTCGTCATTTCAGTTAAGAATTCATCATTTCAGTAAAAAATTATTCTCTTTCCTTGCAAATTTAACATCTCAGCAGAAGATTTATCTCTGTCGTTAAAAAATCACCATTTTTTAATAGAAAGTTCATCATTTTAGTAGAAAATTCATCTCTTTCTTTAAAAATATATCATTTTAGTTAAAAGTTTTTTATATTAGTAGAAAATTATTCTTTTTCTTTAAAAATTCATTATTTTAGTAGAAAAAGTATGATTTTAGCAGGAAATTCGTCATTCAGGAAAAAATTAATGATTTTAATAGAAATTTTTTTCGGTTTCGTTGAAAATTTATCATTTTGATTGAAAATTTATCATTATCGTAGAAAATTTACCATTTTTGCAGAAAATTCATTATTTTGGTAGAAAACTTATCGTTTTAGCAGGAAATTCCTCATTTAAGTAAAAAATTAATCATTTTACTAAAAAAAATTTCTGTTTCGTGGAAAATTCATCATTGTGATTTGAAAATTTATCAGTATAGTAGAAAATTTACCATTTTTGCAGTAAGTTCGTCATTTAGGTAAAAATTAATCATTTTAGTAGAAAATTTTTCGGTTTCGTTGAAAACTCATCATTTTGATTGAAAATTTATTATTATAGTAGAAAATTTACCATTTTTTCAGAAAATTCTAAATGTGAGTAAAAAATTAATTATTTTAGTAGAAAAGTATTCTGCTTAGTTAAAAATTCATCGTTTATTCAAAATACATAATTTTAGTAGAAAATTTATCATTTTATCAGGAAATTTCTCATTTAAGTAAAAAATTAATCATTTTACTAAAAAAAATTTCTGTTTCGTGGAAAATTCATCATTGTGATTTGAAA
>JAAAKG020142397.1:0-11618 GCA_010014905.2 Druon quercuslanigerum
GTTTATTATGTAAGTGGTATGGAATGGAAGTCATGTAAACCCTTAGGGGACACATTATAAATAAAGAAGAAGAAGAACAAACGTTTTAAACTTGAACTGCAGTTCGAGGATTTGAAATTGAATAATAATTGAATTGTTTCAAATTGAAAGAGTAATTACAAAAATGTATATATCCGATCGAAACTTCGTAAACCATCTTCAATTTTAAAATAATGTAAAAGTAATAAATCCAGAATTAAACAGTTTTATGCAATATAAAATCGTATGTAAAAGTTTTTTCAATCAAACATATAACATTTTTATGCATTCATATTAAAAATTAAAAATTAAGAAAAGCGCAATTTTTATATAGTTTGCCTTGTTTTACTGTATATTTAAAATTAGCCATTGGAAATGATTGAGATTCTGATGATTAGGGAAGGGACTAAATTTTTAACTTCTGATTGCAATACTTCTTTGCTTTACTTTTGATGGAAAGCTGGTCAGAATACTTAAAAAAGTTTCTGAAAATATATTGTTACATAGATTAATTTTCTTTGTTGGATGAACTATTTTGTAAAGAAAAATGCTTCGAACAAGGATTAGAAAACAAGTTTTTGCGGATTATAAATTGTGTTATATTATCAGCATTGCGATCTTATGATAACACATTACACATTATTAAATTATCTGATATGTGAAATGGTTATCCACTAGCGAGAGTTTAACTCCTTTAAAATAGATTACGTGGTACAAATTAAACTTTGCCACGTCCCCAAGCACAACAATATTATCCTCGTACTCGATTTATGCTCTGGAAGAGCAACAACACAAATATCTCAGAACAGTTTATATGCAAAGCACATCAGAATATTCATTAAGCATGCTACTATCAAAATTCTTCGTTAAACATTTTTGCCTTTATTTTGAAAAAATTAGGACCCTTTATTCTCTTGTCCTTTTCCAGAGATATCGTCAGGTTTGCCGCCGAAAGAAAGGGACTTTCTGAAAAATTTTGGAATGGCAAGTGAATCTGCGAAACATCAAGGTAACCCAGTATGAATGAAAATTCATCATATCTGAATTTTTCTTGCAAGAAGATGTTTTCTGCACTTGTTTTGAAGTAGCTTTTTATTTAATAGCTTAATTAAAAAATCTTTCGTGTTTTTTCATACGTCTCCACAACGATTTTGTTTATTCTCCCCGAATGACCTCATTATTGCCTGACAATTAAAGCATCCTATGCAAAAAAAGAGATAAATATTTCGCGTTGGTGAGGGGAGGGGGCTCTGAATCTCACTCAAACACAAGCCGATGATTCAGTTTTGCCACAATGAGTTCCTGATATACCAGCGTGCTTTAAGAAAATTACAAGAATGTGCAGAAATGTAATTCTCTGTTTATTTTTTCAGAGAATAGTTTACAGTCTGAATGCTTACCAAATAATGGCTCCATTGCTGGTGCTTCTCATGGAAGATTTTCTTTTTCTGGCAGAAATTATTCACCTGCGAGGGATCTTTCTCCTGATCAGCCTCCTGTTCGTGATAGGTCCAGGTCACCTCTTGCCAGGTTCATGGCTCCACCTAATAGGATTATTTCTTCTAAAGGAATGAATATGGACTTGAGCAACTTGCTCTTTTTGGGCTCATTCCCTACAAGAATCCGGACCGGCTATTCAAACTTCGGAGATACACTTTTCCTGCCAATGTCTTACTTAAACTACGTTAGAGAATAATAAATATATTCCTATTCCAACCCAACAACATATTATTTTATCAACATGCGACGGTGACGTTTTTTCAATATTAGAGAGTACAGATTATTTTGCCGAATTTTATGGTGGTAGCGGTAGAAAACGGATGAAAATAAACATGGTAAACAGCTCGGTTACCCCGCTTACCCGAAACGAAATAAATTAAACTCCAGTAGGTAAACAGGGATTAATCGCGATTAGTTTTAGAGTAGAGCATTTGAGTGAAAAGCCTCCACCCCCGACGTACAATTAAAGCGAAATGTAAATTCAGCAATAAAAAGACAATGCCTTAGAAATTACTATTTATTGGCAAATAAAATAAAGTCGCCTTTCTTTTTTTTTTAGTTTTTAAACTGTTTTAATAAGTCGGAGTGAAGAATCATCTGCATCTTCTAATCAAATGTGAAAGTTGAATTTTTCCAAAAATAAAACAGTTTTATGATCAACAAAGAAATTAAACTTTTAGGCAAAGTGACGTTTTTCCAGCTATTTCCAGCTATTTTCGCTAAACAGAAAAACATAGTTTATAGACTAATCATAAAATTCAAAAGCACTAAAATCATTGCCCTAATTTATAGCAGAAGGATTAAGTCCTGCAAAGGGTGGGAGATACCTCCATATTTATTTGATCTAAGAGTATCTAAGGGGCCTCAACAACGAAATTGGAAAGTGATTGAAGCCTTTCATCACTTGCCGGTATTTGCGTCTCAGTCGTGGTCAAGAGCATCCGCTACAGCTCGTTGATTATTATTGACCGGATTTACGGCATTTGTAGCAAAAAAAATTTTTTGTGTAGAACAGGCACGGAAACCGTGTGCTGTTTTGTTAGAGTACCAACAAGTTGTGAAGCACGTCTCTTCGTGTACCACTAGTGATAGTGGTCTGTGTCCCCGATGGAGCATAATATCCGTGATTAAAAAAAGGCGGATAATATCTAAAAGGATTGGGCACAAAAGGGGCCTTTACCTCCATCACCTTGCTTCCCATTGTTTCCATTAGTATTACTATGTAAGTCTACGGGTTTCTTTCCGGCGGCTGCTAAACCATCCACTTTCCTAACATCCAGAATAATAATAGTAATAATAATAAATATAGATACTTTGGATGTAAAATATTTATTGTAAGTTGTAATTGCTCTAACTATGATATTGGAGGTTCATAATGCCAGAAAATTAAGCGAATATTTAACAAGTAGTCTGGTATATTTTCATCTGGACCTTGAGTCCTTCTACGCGCTTTATCCCTAACACGTGCTTAAAAATTCATTTCTCTGCACCTAAGTCGATGTTCATCAACTCTCAAAGAACCTGTCCATTCAATTATGGAGTTATTTCTACCCACAAGTTATCGATTTTAATAGTAGACATTTTTACAATTAAAAACTAATTTGGAAACATCAAAATCCAAATCAATTTTCCATAAAACAAGTTTGCTTTTCTTAAAAGAAAGAATACAATATACCACATTCGTCACCTTTTCTTATCAAACAGCATCAGATTTGACATTTGGTCTACATTGGACCGCATATCATTACACCAATCCCAAAGGATTAAAGATCTTAAAATTAGGATGAAAGCTTCTAATGTGTCCCCTCAGGATTTGCATTTTTCTTGCACCTTCATCCCTATCCTTTACACACCTCCCACACACTTGCTTAATGGTGGGAGGGGGACCTACAGTTTAAGGTGGGCTCTGAACCACCGAGAGCCACTACTCTCCAAAGATGAAAAACTCCCTTGCTAGGCTAGTGTTCAACTCATGGGCCACCGAGGCTCTTCCAAAGTGCGAGGAGGAAATCGAACCCGCAAGACAACAGAGTAGGTCCAAAGCCTTCGCTTTGGCCCCCACGACTATCTTCCCACTTTTTAGATCTTGAAACTAAGAAACAAAAAATAAAATTTGACAATTTACTACCTGTAAGGCAAACACCACTAACTGATAAAGTAAAAAGCATCTCTCACCATCCTCTCAGCAATGGAGTAATTTCGGCCTTATCTGAAGGACATAATTTTTCTGTAGCAAAGTAGCGAAAGAATAAGTCATCACCAATTTGGAACCCACAATATACAAACTTCCACCAGAAAAAAAGCGAACAACATAAGACGTATTACGGCCAACATTTAACGCCCAGCTCAAGTTCCCTCCTTAAACTTAACAAAACAAGAAAAGGTCGCAATTAAAGAATTCAATCGGAACAAAGACATTATAATATTACACGCAGACAAAAACAGCACAACAGTAATGATGAATAAAGAAAACCTTTTAACTTACGATACATGCAAATAACTTAAAAACCACCCCATGAAAACAATAGTTAGTAAAACAAAAACTCTTACCAAAGAATCTAAACTTGACAGCCAAACAATATCTGAATTTACGGGCTCCCAAAAGTCGCCGAAAATAACATTCCACTGACCAACGGTCAACGCAATAAACTCACCAACTCACAACCTAGCACGCTTCCTCGCCACAGAAATTAATCCTTTTCAGGAAACTCTATAACTCACGTCCAAAACTCATTTAATCTTATCAAAGAGATACAACAGATTCAACATTAACCCGAAGACATCATAGTGAGTTTCGACATAGTATCTCTCTTTACGAAACTACCAATCACTGATACAATTGAAATTATAAAATCTTTTAAAAACTTTCCTTCTGAGCTCATACCTTTGATAGATAATTGCCTCAATAATACTTACTTCTCTTTCAACAACCAATTCTCTGAACAAACCGCAGGAGCAGCAATGGGATGCCCAATTTCACCTGTAATAGCCAAAATCCTTATGGAACATCTAGGAACTAAAATCTTAAAAAAATCCATCTTAAAAATCCATCTTAAACCAAAATTTGGGTTCCCTTTCGTTGACGACACCTTTGTCATCTGGCTACATGGACAACGGAAAAATGTCTTTCTTGGACGTATTAGTTTACAAAAGCTCTGATAACAAATTAGAACACAAAGTTTACAGAGAACCCACCCATTCAAACAGATACCTACAAACAGAAAAAGATAACTTACGCAAGGAGTTACCAAACTCTAAACAAATCGTAATACAGAACGATTACACAAACAAACAAATTGATAAGGCAATAAGAAAATACACTCCAAAAAACAAGTCATTACAGCCTACTAAAGAAAGAGAAAAAATGACGACCATCCTACCCTACATCCAAGGTGTCACAGAACATATATGAAGAATTTTCAACAAACACAACATCCAAACCATATTTAAACCACCTGCGAAAATAGGGCAACTACTAAATAAACTTAAAGACAAAAAGGCACTTCCCAGTGATCCGGAATCAATAGGGCCAGTGGATACAACACCAATCCGATTTGGCTTTCCTTCCTCCTGGATTTAAAAGAAACCTTGATTGGTCAATCAGGTTCGACCAGTCCCCACGGTAAGGCGCTCTGGCCAATGGCAGGCATCGCAGAGAGTATATATATAAGAAGAACCTCAGCTTGATGTCAGTCCTAAATATTTTTAGATGTTTCTTTATAAAGATGTAAAGATGTTGTAAAAAAAAAAACCATTTGCAATTAAAAGTTCGAAATTCAGTTTAGGAGAACAAAATTTTTCCCTGAAGGGGGAAACTCAACAATAAACTTATTTGTTTTGCGAAAGATTGACCTATCCCGCCATTTTAGTTTACAGAGACACTAAAATTTATTTAAAGAAAAACTCAGCGAAAAACAAGGAAGATAAATTGGAAATTTTCTGTATACCGACTTCATACCAAAATTCACTCAAAATTGGTTTAAATTGAGTAACAGATATTTCCTGAAAAAATAAAAGATAAAATCTTTTTCAAAACAAATTATGAATCAGACTAAACAATCATGCCTAAGAGAAGAAAATAACATGACGCCTATCTTGTTCCTAGCATTTCAAGCAAAAGAGACAAATTTTTAAGAAAGTACATCAATTTAGAATCAAGTGGTTTAACTTTTGATTAGTCAAAAATAAGTTTAGAATGAAAAATTGATTAGTTAAATTTGTAGTTAAAATAATAATTTCGATACAAAAAGGTAAATAGAATTTTCACCAGAATAGCTAACTTTTAGATGTTTACCAAAAATAAAAAGATTATGTTTCAGTTTTAAAAATAAAATTAACCAAAGACACGAATTTTCAACAATCTAAAAGTTCAATTTTTCATTAAAAAACGAATTTAAAATAAAACAGGAAAAGAAAGCTTTTGAAGATGTGTGTAAATTTCCAACAAAATAAAGAAATCCTCTGTTGAAATACCTTAAAAGATCACTATTTAACAAAGCAGTTGAATATTTGCAACTAAAAAAATGAATATTAAAGCAAGATTCTTCATTATATACCAAAAATAACAAATAGTCAATAAAATACATGAAGAAAAATTTTCACAAATAATAAAATTTATATACTTTTATTTCAAAAAATAATTTTTTGCCATAAACACAAATTTGTAACATACAAAAAGAGAATAGGAAGGATTTTCATAAATAAATTTTCGGTTAAAAGTGCAAGAAAATTAATTTCAGTTACCAGTAACTGACATTTAAGTTGTATTTGTAAATTAAATAGTGTTTGAATTCCTAAGAATTTTATATAATACTGTATTCAGATTGATAAAATATTGGGTAAGTGCATCGGTCACCAGACACGCATCAGTGATCGAACAAATATTTATTTGCTATTAATTAACAATTTGCAAGACGTTTAAAATAAAATTTGTTTTTTTCCATCCTTTTTAATTAATTTTCAGGAATGAATTTCATAATATTTAGCAGTGTCCATGGTAAAAAAATTTAAATCATGGGAAGTATTATATATAATTTTCATTTTTTTATTCATTCTTTCTATAAGACACAAACTAGAAAATGTATTTAAAAATATAGTTGCATATATAGTTTATAGTTTATTTAAATTTGGTATATTTGGCACTTTAAAGCACATTAGATACAGAGAACCTTAGCTGACCAGCCTTGACGGCAGCAGTTTTATTGAATGATACGCTTTGGTTGAATCAACAAAATTTGGGTTGCTATAACCATAGAATATAATTATTATATTGAAAACAAAATATTTGGTTGACCCAAACAAATTTTTTGGTCGATTTTACCTAACAACTTGTTAGATAGAGTATTTGACTGATTGAACGAAAAATTGTGGCTTGGGCCGATCATATAATTTGTTGATCAAGAACAATTTGTTTGATTCAACCAAATTTTTATCTATATCTAATAAAACAGTTTAATATCAGCTTCCGATATTGTCAACATGAAAATGTGTTTGACTAAAAGCAAAAAAAAGAACAATGAATCTACAAAAATGAATTTTAATTCAAATTTTTATACTGCTCCTTAATCTGGGACATTGCATTTTTATTGAAACTTTCAGTTGTAAGGTGCTTATTAACATTTTAAGTCGACTTGCGGTTAAAAACAATATTAAATTATAGATTTAAATTTCGTTTTAATTGAATGCGGTCTGTGCAGGATTTTGGCTGACCAGCTCCACTCTAAAACAGTTTGTTATTAAACGGAGTTGACCTACTGGGATTTCCTCGATTTCTGTTCTGGTCAATTGGGTAACAGCGCCGCTTGTTATGTTTATTTTTATTCGTCGATTAGTGCCGCCACAATATAATCCAGCAAAAACATTACTACTCTCTAGTATTTCAAATACATCACAATCGAATGATGATAATACAATTTGTTCTTGTGCTGGAAGGGGCACAAATTTATTCAATCCTACGCGTAATTTAATTGGAGATGTAGCAGAAAAAGTGTATTTTCGAAGTTGCAATATCCGGTGCGGATTATTATTAGGAATAACCCGAATAAATTCAAGTTGGTCAAGACCATATTGAATTCCACCGAAAGAAGCAATCGTGGTAGGTAAAACCATGCACCTGACAAGAGAAGACCCGGACCTGGCAAGAGAAGACCTTGACCTCTCAAGAACAAGAGGGTCGGCAGGATCAAGATGCGTCTCGGGTGACTGATGTCTATCAGAAGAAGAAGTAGGTTTTCCACTTCGTAAGCCATGAATGTGGTCACGATTCGGTATACATTCAAACTGTGAACTTCGCTCTGCAACAATAAACAAAGGATAACATTTCTTTACATTCTTATCCTTTTTTACATTCTCATCTTTTTGAAAGTACGTTGATTCATTATGGAATTATTGCGTGGAACATTGTATTTAGAAAGGTACTTGGAAACGTTTATTTATAATTTTTGTACAAAATTTGAAACCACAGTTTTCCAACGGATCTCTACGTTTAGAGACCCCCTGAACCCGAAAATCAAGTTTTTACGATGGCATCTGTCCGTATGTCCGTCCGCCTATAAACACGATAAATCTAGAAAAAATAAACGGATCAAGTCAATCTTTGGTCATTTGGAAGCGCTTGAGGAAATAGTAATAACAGTTTACAAAAATGGTTCTCAGTAAAAAAAAAAATGTGGTAGGGTATACTTTTTCCACCATTTTTCTTCGAAGCATTGAGAACAAGGCTTCATGCGTTTAGAAGATTTTTCATTGCAAGATACTATTAATAATTTTAAAATGCTTCATAATTAAAAGTTCCGGCTTAAGTTTTTATTTGTTAGTGTTACCTTCAGGGTCCTCAGGTTGACTTGCACTGCCAAAATTGGTCAGAAAGTCCCTTTCTTTAGACGACATACCAGTTGATATACCTGGGAAAAGAGAAAAAATTTTATAAATTCGAAATGTTAAACGTGGCTCGCCCCAACTTTCCTGACTTTGTTAGCTTCACTGCTTCCAAATATGGGAAATTTTTAACAGATCAAGCGTCGCGTCGGCCACAAGATTCGTTACAGTTAGTGTGCCTATTTTAAATTATATAAATATTCAAATTTAATATAGGATTTATGATAAATAATGATTGAGACATGGATCAAAAGTAATTTTGTAAAAAATATTAATTTTAACTATATTTTTTGCAGTTGAATTTTTACTGACCAACGCTTCTCAATGATTTTGGGAAAAAGATTGCATTTTAATATTTAATCTATTTTGGATTTTCTTACACAATAACTATTTAGAGTTTAACGTTTTTCTTTTTCAATTTATGTAAAACTTACAATTCTTATTTAATTATAATGATGTAGCGCCTATATTTTATTCCTTAAAATATTTTCATTTACCTGAAGTGAGAAAGAAAAAATTAAACCCTAAAACTATTGGTAAATTGTGCGAAACAAAAAAAAACATAGTCTTAAGATCTTCCGGCAAATAAATTTAAATCTTCCCAAAAGTTTAGGGAATATTGCTTGATTCACTCAAAACCTTTATATAAATCTTCCTTTTGACAAAATTTAAGAAATTTAAATTTTTTTTCAAAGTTTTATAAATTTTAATTAAAACAAATTTTAACATCTTTTTAAAATATCTAAACGTACTAAATGTCGTTAATAATTTTTTTATCCCACATGCACGATTTTCGCGTTTTTTGCCTGTCTACGGGGAGAATGTGGCGTTTTTTGGGGTCACTGGAGTCTTTTTTTCGCTAGAGCAAAAAACGTGGATAAAAAAGGAAAAACAATGCAAATCGAGGTTCTTTCACCTATCCTTTCATGAAACTAAGAGGCCGATATTTTCAGTACAGGTAGTATTTAATTCTTCAATAAGTCAGACAGAGAGAAAAAAAATGCGAAAAAGACAAAACATCAGCGTGTAATGCGATTGGTTCGCAGGCATGCGCAGCACCACGCGCGCGCAAGAGCAAAGCGTCGCTTTTCTTTTTTTTATGTGCATCATTTGCGCTCTCTCTCTCTCTCTGGCGCCCTTCAATTTAACCTCACAAAAGTACTTGAGCGCGCCAAAAAGTGTGCATTGGGAATAAAAACTATCGTATGCAACACGAGGATGCCACATTTTTTTGACACGAATGATGTTTTCAACACTCGTTCTCGACTGAAAACATCATTCTAGTCAAAAAAATGTAAAGGGCATCCTCTTGATGCATAATATACTATTTAAATTAGTCTTAAAATTTTTTTAAGGCAAAAAAATTTGCCTTAAAACCTTAAGATTCTCTTTAGAACACTTTTTGGAAATACTTTGAAATCTGTTTTACTGTGACATAGTTGATTCAAAAAAATAATTTTTTATATTTAAATCATTTTTTAATCATTTTTAAAAAGTTTTATTAATTTTTTTTAAAAGTAAAATTTTGGAAACCCCACATAAAAGATGAAAATGAAATTAAATAAGCAAAGTTTTGATGAGAATGTGCCAATTCACCGCGCAAATTTTATCACTGTAAATGTTATTTTTTAAGAATAAAACAAAAACTAGACATCCTATGAAAATGTCACCAATAACAAATTTGTAAATATTTTTTGGGTGCATAATTTTGGTCTTATCATCAAATTTCGTATCTGTCATAGTTGCAAATCTGTTTAATTGTTATAAAGAACCAACTATATGAGCAGACGTAAAGTTTTGCAGTTTTCTGGCAATATTCTCCGAATTTGATAATGTCTATTCTCTTTCCTGATGTCATAGCTTTTAAAATGACGCCGAATTTCTCGATTAATACTTTGTCAACCCCGGTAATACTCGAAGTCAATTCAGGATCTTGAAAGAATCGTTGAGCAGTACTGCCATTATTAGATGTTCTAGTCACATGTTGTGGAACATCCACGATCAGGCCCATTTCCTCCCAAAATTCTTTTTGAATTGTCTTTTTCGCATCGCTCATTTTCTGTTTTTCATCGGCTAACTTCACTGCCCATTCGCAGAATTCTATGCGATACGCAATGTGAAGGATACGTTGCGGAGCATACATAACATGACGATGATGATGTTGTTTTAGTAAGCGCTTGGAAAACCTTTCCGTCAATCATGGACATTATCATTTTATGCGTGACTTTGCAACGATTCTGACTTCGACCGAAATTAATTGTTGTTGGTTTGAGTTCATAGATTTCTCCTTGAATCTGCTTTACCTCAGAGATGGTAGTCTCCTTTGTTTCCTTTACGTAGCGGAATCGCATGATTCTACAAAGTCTTGATGAGCCAGGAGATGGATTTTTCTAAATCGCCAAACATCTACCAGTTTCCGTGTCTATGGATTATGACCAGATGGCCCATCACATCCATACTTTGAAGTTAAATTCATTGAAAGATTAGGTCTGTCAACTAAATCTGAAGGTATGAATCAAGGTATTTTCATCAAGCGAGATAATGTTTGATCCAGCAAGGCTTGCGTGTTATTACTGACACCCTCTTCTGTTATGATAATATGAGATTCTGGGAGGTAGCACCTTTTTCGGCATCTGTTAGGCTCCTGTAAGGTAGGTAAGGTGGCATACGAATAACTTTATATTGGTTTTTACTCAATTTTGCGTCCTTAATTAATGCTGATGCTAGTTTTCAGGTAATTCACCGTGTTCATCATCGTCATTTGACAAAAGCTTACTCATGTCTTTAGCGATTTTAGTTTTACCGGAAGATCGCAAAATACTCAGGAATGAACTCTGTATTTCAGAGTCAGAATAAAATTTCCGAATTTTGAGCGGTTTTCGTCTCTTAGTTGATTTTGAGATATTCCCGAAATCATCTAAAGATCTTCCCCCGGGACAAACTCCAACGAATTGAAAAGAGAAATCGAAAAGCACCCATTCCACATTGTAATGTGGCAAATTTTAAAACCACTGAGTCCTTCTCGACCGGTCAGGACAGAATCCCATCGCAAAATAAAAAAAAAGGAAAATTATTTTCTATTGTATCGTGGGCCTAGAAAGATCCTCGACAAATAACTTCAACGAGTTTGGGAAAACCTTATCTGTTGCCGGAATTTCATGTATGTTTAGGTTTGAACGTTGCTGTAAGGACCCGGACATCTACTTCGCACGACAATTTCCCTT